>PNEQ01114305.1:0-14850 GCA_003012365.1 Medauroidea extradentata
CAAGCGTACACAGTAATAATACCATAAACATGCGTACATAGTAATAATACTATCAAGCAAGCGTAGACAGTAATAATACTATCAATCAAGCGTACACAGTAATAATACTATCAAACAAGCGTACACAGTAATAATACTATAAACAAGCGTACACAGTAATAGTACTATCAAGCAAGCTTACACTGTAATAATACTATAAACATGTGTACACAGTAATAATACTATAAACATGCGTACATAGTAATAATACTATCAAGCAAGCGTAGACAGTAATAATACTATCAATCAAGCGTACACAGTAATAATACTATCAAACAAGCGTACACAGTAATAATACTATAAACAAGCGTACACAGTAATAGTACTATCAAGCAAGCTTACACGGTAATAATACTATCAAGCAAGCATAGACAGTAATAATACTATCAAGTAAGCGTAGACAGTAATAGTACTATCAAGCAAGCGTACACAGTAATAATACTATGAAGCAAGCGTAGACAGTAATAATACTATCAAGCAAGCGTACACAGTAATAATACTATAAACAAGTGTACACATTAATAGTACTATCAAGCAAGTATACACAGTAATAATACTATCAAGTAAGCATACACAGTAATAATACTATCAAGCAGCATACACAGTAATAATACTATCAAGCAAGCTTACAATGTAATAATACTATCAAGTAAGCGTAGACAGTAATAGTACTATCAAGCAAGCTTACACGGTAATAATACTATCAAGCAAGCGTACACAGTAATAATACTTTCAATCAAGCGTACACATTAATAATACTATAAACAAGTGTACACAGTAATAGTACTATCAAGCAAGCGTACACAGTAATAATACTATCAAGTAAGCGTAGACAGTAATAGTACTATCAAGCAAGCTTACACGGTAATAATACTATCAAGCAAACGTACACAGTAATAATACTATAAACATGCGTACACAGTAATAGTACTATCAAGCAGGTATACACTATAATAATACTATAAACAAGTGTACACAGTAAAAATACTATCAAGCAAGCATACACAGTAATAATACTCTAAACAAGTGTACACAGTAATAATACTATCAATCTAGTGTACACAGTAATAATACTATCAAGCAAGCTTACACAGTAATAATACTATCAAGCATGCGTACACAGTAATAATACTATCAAGCAAGCGTACACAGTAATAATACTATTAAGCAAGCGTACACAGTAATAATACTATCAAGCAAGCATAGACAGTAATAATTCTATCAAACAATCGTACACAGTAATAATACTCTAAACAAGTGTACACAGTAATAATACTATCAAACAAGCGTACACAGTAATAATACTATCAAGCAAGAATACACAGTAATAATTCTCTCAAACAAGCGTACACAGTAATAATACTATAAACAAGCGTTGCTATTGTGTGATGTTTTTTTATGCTTGACATGGATTTACTGGGTCATTTTGATGCTGTGAATGTTACTGATGGGTTGGTGTGTTAGGTGCATTCGAGTGAATGCTATGAAAACTAAATAGGTCTGAGAGGCTGATTATCTTCGTCACTGGTAGTGTCTGGAACATAATTATTGTTGTAGTGGTAGAAGAAATCGAGGATGTATTAAACAGTAGATGAATGTAGACAAAAAATGCAAAACCTCTAATTCAGAAGGATTGGAAAATAAAGTCTGTTAGCTATACTGAATCAGTCAAAGTGCTGTGAGTGGGGACCTGGAACATGGTTCGCTTGTGAGACTAGGTTTTCTAAATTAATGGTTTGAGAAGTATTTATAAATCGATGAAATAATTTGAATGTGTGATAGATGTGCTTGACTGTATTTTATATTAAGTCAGGTTTGGGTGGGGTCCGGTCTGGTCTCGACTAGATTGTAGGACTTGAACAAGTCTGTACAGGTAATGTTGGAGCCCAGTCAGTTTAGGTCGAGCCAGGCTAGGTCGGGGTGAGTTCGGATTATACTAGGTCTTGTTGTTTCGTCAGTAAATGTAATGCTGCATGAAACAGGGTTAGATTGGGAAGTGTGGTCCAAGTAGAGTAGTGGCGAATTGAACAGAGTAGTGGTAGAATGATAGACCAGAGCGGGAAGGATATAACAATGATGGAATGATGGAACATACAGGTAATGGTAATGTAGAGGCGAAATACAGAGTAAAGATGAAATGATGAAATATATGACGTATAATAGTGTAAATGTGAAACGACCGAGTAGAGGTGTGATGATAGAGCAGGAAGGCTATCGGAATGACAGAGCAGGAGAAAGATACAGGTCATGGCCGATTCCTCGTGGAAGGATAGGACTGTGGAGCCGAGAAGATGGAATGGTAGAGCAGGAAGAATAACAGAATGATAGAGCAAGATAAAGATACAGGTCACGGCCGATTCCTCACGGAAGGAGAAGACGGAATGATAGAGCAGGAAGACTATCGGAATGATAGAGCATAAAAAAATCCGAGATGGCTGCCACGATTCGCCAAATCCTCACTCTGAACCCTCCCGACTTTTGGATAGCAAAAAACCGTAATTTTTATTAGGAAAACCTATAATTTTTCAAGGAAAAAACTGCTCAGTTAGGCTGGTGTTTTTGCTTAAATTGAGCATTCTTTAGCCTAATTGATCAATAGCGCGATTTTGAGAATTTTTTGAATTTTCCAGGAAAGTGTTGAGGGAAATTTGGGAAACTTTGAGGGAAAAACGGGAAATTTTGAGGGAAAACGGGAAATTTGTATTAATTTTGAGGGAAAAACGGGAAATTTTGAGGGGAAAACGGGGAAAATGACGTCATCCAAGATGGTGGCCGCGGCACCGAGGCACCGAAGCCACCAGCCACTTGTGCTCGGACCGACATAACCTATCTACTGACCTGGTACGATGACCTCTTGATACAAAATTATAATTTATATGATGACATTGGAGAAATTGGATATGTATACGGAGTGAGTGGGTATTGTATGCTGTCCAGCGAGAGTGACTTTATGAGGTCAAATAAGTAAGAGAAACAATTATAGAACATTGGGACTATTGTGACGTATGGCGGAGTTATCCATCCTTAAGGGCGAGGTCTACCGCAATATTCATCACCATTTTTTTTTGTACCAGATATTTTGTTTCTTATTTTAGACAGAAAATGTAACTAAATTTGGCTCTTATGAAATATTTTTATCTCTCATAGTTTTCGCATAATGGCTTGTTAAAGCAATATTTTGCATGTTTCCGTTTTAACGAGTACACTAAAACCAACTGATATACCAAATTCAAAAAATCACAGTGGATAAAGACATTGCAGGCTACAATTATATGCTCATAAAATTAAAGAATAAATATTATTTGAATTTAAAAAAAATGCTGAAACTGAAAATTAAAATATAAGAAATTCAATAATTTATTTAAAATACAAATAATTTTAATTTTTCAATATAATGAGCATGTCATTGTAGCTTGCAATGTCTTTATTCACTGTGATTTTTTGAGTTTGGTATATTAGTTGGTTTTAGTGTAGTCGTTAAAATGGAAACATGAAAATATGACTCTAACAAGCCATTACACGAAAACTATGAGAGATAAAATAAATTTTATAAGGGGAAAATTTAGTCATATTTTGTGTCTAAAATAAGATCATGAAAATTGCGGTAGTCGCCTCGCTGCTGCCCGAAGTATGCTGCAGAGGTTTAACAATGTTATTTAAAGAATATTTTTGTCAGCGGACAGTCTCTTGAATACATAAAAGAGATTAAGGTACTGCGCACAGCCCTTAACTGCTTGCATCTCTCTCAGCTTTGTAGGTTATTAGAATATAAATTGCAAATATGGTAATTTAGCATTTTTACTGAATAATACTACACACAATATTTCATTGTTTTTCCTACATGGAAGTTGTTAAGGTTTATGTAACCATCCTTTACTTTTCTTCGCCTATACAATTTGTACTAGGACAGAACTGAAAATTTCGAGGATAATGATTGTATTCTTGCATCGCATGTATTGCAGGAATAAGTTGGCCAGCTAGTGGCACCCTCACGGCCATACGAGCTTCCCAGACAAGGCACAGTGACGGTCGAACTGCCTCGCTGCAGGTGGAGTCGGTTATCGGCTAGTTCGCTTCCTTCCACTCTTCTTTCCGTTCTTCTCGCTTGCTATCGTGTGTCGTAACATCAGGTTTACAGCCATAGGCCATCAACGGATAACAAAAATAGATTCTGTGCTCTACTCGGACACGCTGTGCGCGCTCTTTAGATTCTGCATCGTAGCCGATCCTCATTGACATTTAACTTTATCCGAGACTTGGAAAAGAAGCAAAGACACGGCTGAATGCTGCATCACTGGAAATATGTAACTTATAATATATATATATATATATATATATATATATATATATATATATATATATATATATATATATATATATTATAATCCAGACACGGATCACAAAATAATAGTAAGGTAACAGTCGGATGCATCGTACACAACACAAATATAATGATAAACAACGAACACAGTAAAATTCATTTCACACATCTAACATTGCTATATTTGAGAACATTAATTAACTGTTGGTTTGAGATCTCTGAATTAATAAAATAATTACCTGTCGGTTTGTTTGTGTCGTTGACCTCGCTTTTTGCTGTTAATTCACTTCACCGAAGGTGTGACTGGATTACAGCAAATATACTTAAATTAGAATTAAAGTAATTGGTTTTATATCGTAAAATAAAACGTTTCTAGTATAACTGATAAGCCTATTTTCCTCAGAGTGGGTGAAAATAAACCCTGGGAGTTAAAAATATTTTACGTAAATCTAGGAATATAATGAGATTTTTAAATGTTTGTTGCAACCGAAGTTTCCTATTGGATAAATTCTAGAAATATAATTTTATAATATATATTTTGACACATTATAAATGAAATACACGAAAGTTAGTCAACTTACCAAGTTATATAAGCATACCCAGTTTGACAAAATTCGAGAAAATATGTTCTATGATTTCTTTATACCTTTAAGACAAATGGCCACCGTTTGCAAAATGTGACAAAAGGATGACCAAAATACTAAGTAGAATATGCATGCCAAGATTAATGCACTACGGAAGAGAAAAATTTTATCCGCGATAAGTAATATTACGCTTACAACACAAAAATGGCTGCCTTTATAAAAATTTGAACACATAGCCTTATTAACGAAATTCACAAATTTAATATGTACGGTACAAATTTCCGCAGATATGACACATTATTCTAAACATAAAAAATGACTGCCGTTCATAAAATAGGAATATAAAGGAAACGAAAACACAATCAGAAGTAAAGTTAGCTTACCAAACTGCATATATGTATTAAGATGATAAAATATTGGAAAAAAATTCAGCTATGTCAAACTTAAAAAATGACTGCATTTATGAAAATACAAACACAGGCTGAACAAAATGTACAAATGTCAAGTCAACTTACTAATTAGCAGTGTACTAAATTCGATACAAATCAGAAAAAAATGTTTCCTGAGATACGACATATTATGCTAAAAATATATAAAATGACTACCATTATAAAATATGAACACAGGGGATGAACGCAATACAAAAAATGTCAAGTCAACTTTGTATGTCCCGGTAGTATATGTGTACCAAGTTTGATGAAATTTAAAAAAAAAATATTTGCTAAGATATATCATACTATGCTAAAATAGTAACAATTGCCGCCAATATGAAAATATGAACAAAGTATAAACGAAATACACATAACTCAAGTCAGCTTTGTATATTGTGTACGTGTACCATATTTCCTCAAAGTTGTCATACTATGCTAAATATATATATATATATATATATATATATATATATATATATATATATATATATATATATATATATATATATATAAAATTGGCTACTATTTCGAAAACATGAACGTGATATGGTTGAAATAGATACACGTCAAGTAAACTTGATATGTGGTACAGCATGTGTATTAAGTTAAATGAAACTTGACAAAAAAAACATGACCATAATTATTATGATTGAAATACGCAAAAGTAAAGTCAGCTTAATATGTGGTATATGTGTACAAAGTTCAGATGTCATACTATGCTAAAAATTATAAAAAGTAAATATACGGTACTAGGTTCTTTATGTGTACCGAGCTTGATGAAATTATAAAATACTGTCCCTTATATATCTAGCTTGATCGAAAAATTTTAAAATGGCTGCCATTTTGAACATATGAACAGGGTATAAGTGAAATATATTAAAGTCAAGTATATAGGCTTGTCTTATTCCTGTTCTTTGAAAAGTGAAGGCAAATATTAAATGTTATGAAAATTATTACACCTTGCTAGCAATTTCTCTCACAGAAGGTTTTTTGTTGCATGGAAGTTGTTTCCGCAATTTTTTTTGTAAAGAAAAATGTCTTCAAATTCGTTAGCTGTTATTTCGAATGTTATAACGTTGTTAAATGTATATTAATTATGACCAAATAACTAATAATATTTCATTCATAAGGTTATGTTTCTGTATGTAATACTTTACAAGTGTGCAGTTCGTTATTTACTAGTAAAAACTGTCTATGATTTTGAACAGTCAGGATCCGTTCCATACTTTCACCTTCCATTGGCTCTCAGCTTGCTTCAGATTTCGGTATTTCAGTGCCAGCTCTATGTAAGTCTGTCGTGTGTATCGCATGAAGGGGAAGGAGCGTTAACTTATGGCATCTGCTAAGATACATTAGGGTTCCTTGAGAATATTTGCCCCCTCATAATACGAACTTATGCCCTATTGGTAGTGATTGTGCATTGTTTTAACAAACACATCCCCGAATGCATGATATTCAGAGTTATGTTATAGTGCCTAGTTCATTAAATGCACAAATTATTGTAAGTTGTGTTATATAACAGTCTCAGTTTGCATCTCAGATAATGGAGTTCAAATGTTAGCATCCAAATTACCCCACTCTACTCTCATTGAGTTACCCACTGCTATTTTGTCTGTAGCTAAGCTTGTCATTGTAATGTTGTATATTGTTATAAAAATATTTTGAATTTTTTTAATGTGTGTTAATATTTTTGCCTAGGTTTTCTCTGAAGAATTACACACAACCACAGCCAATGGACATGTACGTAAACCTTTTACCAATAGCAGTGACTTACCAGACCGGAGGGACAAAGTTTTGTAATGCCATTTACATATATATTGCATATAGATATTAAAAACATAATATCAATGACATTTGCTTTCCTAGCAAACACATTAATTTTGAACACAATAAACATTTGATTACAACGACGCACTCTCAAAGCATATTCAGTAGAAATAGGCCTAACGATGACACAGCAGAGAGGATTAAACTTGATTTGCACTGTGAATGAGAAAAAATTGTGCAATTTTCTCGTGAAATTCCTATTACAAATATACACGGAATTACTCCGAAGGAACACTTATGCAAAAACAAATCACAGGTCGTATAATTTTCGATGTGTTTCACTGTAACGTTGTAGGTTTTTCATGTTTTGTGGAAATAAGAGATAAATATACTTGTAAATATTATTTTTATTTTCATTTCCGATTGTAATTTTTATTTTTATATACACTATTATATGTAGTAATTATTCAACTCAAGGAACAAATTTAACCTATTGTTTAGATTGTTATGCATGTGGGTAAGTAGTGTTGTGTTGTTTTGGGGACTCGAGGAAAAAGCAGACATTTTTATAGGCAAGTGTGCGCTAGGATTCAAATTTGTCCAGTTACGGCTGGTTGGCCGGGTAGTAACAAGCCGAGGTACTTGTTCGCAAGTATTGCACAACAAGGTTTGCAGGATGCCCAATAGGGAAGAGGCGTGGGTTTTATTTAATCTCTAGAGAGTGGTGGATGTATTGAGTAGCCAAAAAGAGCGCGGCAGTGAATATCAGGCGAGACGGATGCTAGCAGTGAAACGCTTGGTTTTGTTACAGTTGTTCCTCGGTCCTCGTGATGCCCGGATGCTGCTACGGCGCAACCCCGGTCCGTTTAATCTAAAAATAATAATGAAGAAGTAGTGAAGTAAACCGTAAATGTAATGAAGTGAACGGGAGTCGCAATTTAACATGTACAAGTAGCACCCGCATTCGTTTTCTTTTTTCGCAACAAATTTCGGACAGATAAGAACTCTACTAAATAATTTCTTCCGCCTGTGCGTGTGGCCATGTGGGTATCTGGGTATGGTTTTCACCACCCAGTATTCTTATTTTGCTTGTTAAGATGTGGAAACTTTATAATCTTCAAGTGGACATCGTCAGTACTTAGTTTATTTTCTTCAATTTTCTTCAAGACGTTTGTTCGGTTTGTCCTTAAATTGCGAGTTTCTGAGTGCCTACAGCAATTGATTTCGTGTATTGCAATGACGTGAAGAGTAGTATAACATAATTTATCGGGTTCTGGGACATTGGAATCTGGGATAGGATTGTAGGATTCGATGATGATGTCACCGCCGCCATGTTGGATTACGTCACTTTAAAAAATTTTCAAATTTCTAAAACTTTCCAAAATTAAAAAATTTTAAAAATTTCAAAATCAATAAATTTTAATCCCGCCATTTTGTTTCCGGCGTCCATCTTCTCCGCGATGCTTGTAATCAATTGTTTTACATAAATGTACGCACATTTCTTGAAAGAGTTTCCTCAGAGTGTTCCGAAGTTTTTTTCTAATTCGCATACCTACCAACCTCTACTCATACTTCATAACGAAAAACATCTCTTTTGTAACATTAATTTAAGTAATTAACTATACCACACCTGAACGAAGTTCCCTCTCCTTTCCCGGGCTAATAACTTAAACCCGACTTCTATCTTAACTATCCCCGAACATTTCGTGGGCGTACAAAGAAAACCCATTAAGTCCAGCTTGGTAGAAAAATTAGATATTCCTGTCACAGGTCCAGTTTTATGTGTTTCATGACAAGGAAAGTATATTGTTGATTAGATTAAACAACTTTCAGTACAATATATGTTATACAATAGTTTACAAATACATACAAATATAAAAATCCAATTTTCTCATCATTTCATTTTATGGACTTAGGGTTTTCCTTGTGTGCCCACGATTTATCAATAAATCCAATCAAAGTAAATGTATGAGGTTTTCTCAGAGTCCTCCGAAAATTCCTCAATTTTTCATTTCAAACACACCCCACTCATACCTCATACCGAAAGAACATAACTTTTGTAAGATTAATGTAAGTAAATAACAATACTACACCTGAAAGAGGTCCTCCCGCCCTTCCCCATGTTAATTACTTAAAACCGACACCTATCCTAGCTATTTCCGAAAGATTTACAACAAATTCAATCACATAAAATTATAAAGGTTTTCTCCGAGTCTCCCAAAAAATTTCCGAATTTTGCATTTCTCGCACACCTCACTCATACTTCATAATAAAAAACATCTTTCTTGTAAAATCATTCAAGTAAATAACCATATCATGCCTGAATTTGCTCCCCCACCCCCTCCCGTGCTAATAACTAAAACCCGACTCCTACCGTACCTATACCCGAACAAGTTGCAATAAATCGAGTCAAATAAAATAGATGGGTTTTCTCCGAGTTTTCCGAAAACATTTCAATTTCGCATTCCAACCTAACCTCACTTACATTTCACACAGAAAATATTTTTTTTTCGATTAAATTAAAATATAACCAACATTAGATGCCTAGACGAAGCTTCCTTAGTACCCCCACCATACTTTACACTCAAGTAACTGCCAGACACCTCCCCCTCCCCTCATCAACACCAACCTTTTTTTTTAGCCTTCCCCTTTCTTCACAAGTCACCAGATACATGCTAATTATGTGCTCATCACGTGACACTCCTTCCCTCCATATCATGATGTCATCCTGTACCATCTCCTCCTCGTCGTCGAGTCAGCATATACATGTGTCGCAGTATGGTGCAATACTAACCTTTGTACATCCCCCTCACTCCCGCATCACATGAGTCGTCACATTCCTGAGACGTGACATCATATTGGTGTCGCAACATGGCACAACTCTGTAGGCGACTTTCAGTATCATTCTCGCGAACACATTTCCCCCACACTACTCCTCGCTTCACCCCTTCTCGCTGATTCAGCATACATGTTTCACAGTATGGTGCAATATTAATCTTTGGACTCTCCCCTCCCTCTCTGTACCACCGAGTCAGCACATTCCATAGGCATGGCGCCAGAATGTGCACCAGCCTGGACACAGGTCCAGCATCCAGCCAGCGAAGGCTTCTAAAATGGAGAGAATTAAAATATATAACCTTACAGCTTTGTATCCCTATATTATACAAATATATGCTCGGAGTTGAAAATCATGTACACCGACGTATTTGTTTTTTTAAATTGTAATAAATTATCATATAATTTAAGATATTTTAATATACCTGTACGTTAACACATAGGCATTGAGGCAAGGGGATACTCTATGTAGACGAAAGAAAACAAATGTTGTGCAGTATAAAAACACGTATTTATTTGCCAAAAATTAAATATACTCAAGCAAACCCCCTATTTCAAAATGTATTTTTAGTTAACCCACGAGTAAACACGTCTCGTGTGTCCAAGCCACCGTTCAAAAACACGATTGTTTTTTTTCGTTTCAATATCTTTTCCACCAAATACACATCAGGAAACTTCGTACGCTGTATTTCCACCAATGACAGGTTCACCATGCAGATCTTCTAAATAATACATTAGAGGACACGAATGTGTTATGCTCACTATCCTATATAGTTCAGCAGACCAGCTGTGACGATAGGCCTTGTGAAAAACACCGTGTTGTATGGAGATTCGTACCAGTTCACCAGTATTTGCTTTAGGTTTACGGGGATCCTGCAGTTTTTTGTTCGAGTACACAGTAAGAAACAAGGCATCGTCATTAACATCTACAGGTTTCATTTGCGTAATTGAGTGAATCGTAGCATTATATTCGCAAACAAGTCTCGGCAGTAATGCAAGCCACTTATTGTTCCCATTAGCAGTGAAATGCGTCCAAAGTTTAATTTTAAGAGTTCTACGGAAACATTCAACGATGTTAACTTTAAGTCCCTAGTAAGTCGAATAGTGATTTACATCATACTTTTCCATAAGTTTTCGGAAAGTAGCGTTAAAGTATTTGTGACCATCGTCTCTATCAAGATTTCTAGGTATTCGTCCCCGAGCGAAAATGGTGTCCATAGCTTTTGCAACTTCTCCAGCCGTCTTGTTCTTGAGAGGTATGGCCCAGGCATACTTTAAAAATGTATCGATGACTTAAAATATAGCGATTCCCTTTATTCACATGGGAAATAACTTGCATTTCTATAAGGTCAGACTGAAAAGTACAGTTCAGTCCTTTCTTCACATACTATATCCTGGGATAGTTCTTTCTAGCTGATTTATGAAGTTCGTTGGAAACACCATATTTCATCATTTTTCAATGTAACCAGCCTCTGTCAGCTCCTCAAGCATGGAAATTATTTCATAAGTGTGTGACCAGTTGCCTGCTGCCTGCAAAGCCAGGAGAATTCTCAGCCTATCAACCAATACATTCTGATCGTCCCAGAAAACAGTCGATTTTATTTCTGGTTATAAATTTTTGAGTTAGGCCTATACCGACGGACGTGCTTAACCTCGGTAATAGCTTGGCGAAAGTGACAGATTTTTCATGCGCTGTATTTATAAATCTTCTTGTTACAGGATTATCGTTGGCATAGTGAACATTACTGTACCGCAACAAAAGTCGATACCTACGCAGATCTGATTCAGTAAAAATGCTCAGGTTTTTTTTCCCCCGAATTAAAAGTTCACAAAGGCCATATGTTATTTTTTTAACAGTGTGTTTGCCGATTTGCATTGTATCCCCAGTCAAAAACTTCACAACTTTACTTCCAAGAAACCATTTACCATCACCACCACTCGGCAGACCGTATGTGGGGTCGCTGTTTCGCTCAGAAAAAGAAGCAATATAATGGTTAAGAAGCGAGACAGCCTCAGACCCTTCCTCGCGCACACGTTTTTGGTCTCGCTTATGCAATACTTCAATAAAATGCCTGTCATCTTCGTCAGTGTCAGTATCTCTACTCTGTGTAACTCTTATTTCCGTTTTTTATTCATTGATTGGTCCTCGTCCTGATTTCCTGTTTGATTTCTACTGTAGATGTTGTATCTTTGCGATGATGTAATGTTAGTTTGTCGAGATGGCTTGTGATTGGCCGGAAGGTATCTTCTCTCCTAACCTCAAGGGCTAATTTGTTATTTTAAAATAGTAAATATTTTGTGCGTACAGCCTCTATTGCTCGCTGGAGATCACTTATCAATACAGTTCTGTCGTCCATTGTTAACTGAGTAGTAACCATGTTTATATAGTAATTTATACCTGTACAAGGAAAACCAATTACTAGCGATTTACAGAAATCGCTCTCTCAATGTTATCCAGACGTTCAGAATAAATGTTCTGTAACTTCTTAATATGTCTCGCAATGTTTGTTTTCGAGGCTAGTTTCTAAATAAGTGTGTTCTGTAAAGTTAGTGCCTTCGTGCATTTGAAACATTAATCAAATGTCGTAGTCTTGCTTCTACACCATCCGCATGCTGGTCGATGGCAATTCATTTTTAACACTCTCAATCTTTTGTCCGATAAGTGACAAGTCTCTGCAAATACTAGTGATGCAAGCCTTTATGTACACATATTCAGAGCATTTATCATCTCCAAACATGGAAACGGTACCATGACTCATGGTCGGGAACGTATGATAAACTGATCAAAGCCCCGTCTGTACCGACCCTTATGTAGTTCACAGTCTTTAATGATTACCATTATACCGTACTTATCTTTCCAGCAAAATTACATATATCTTTGAATTCAGCAAAAGTCATTTCAGTGTTCACGTGGTCAGCATACACATGTCTTAAATTTAGGTCGTCCATACGAAACAACACCAGCAAATTGGCATAATCACGAAGCAGTTGCTTGGATATGAGCGAATATGTCTGGCTCAAGTAAACACAGTCCACATCTGCATGGCGCCCAATGCTAAAGTACTCTTGAATACATGTCTGTTTCTTGCAAACAATGTCGTCAAATACAAATACAGAATTTGGTTTTAGATTTGCTCGATGGCAAAACTTGTTCTTTGTCACTGCAAAGAAAATAACAAATTTCTTCTATAGTCTAAAGTACACGAGCCAGTCGTTGGTACTTTGGCTGCTGGAGTGATTTCGAGAATAGGTTAACATTTTCAAATCGAAATCTACTATGTTCTTCAAGCAAACTAAGAAATACACATGTCTTACCTGCTCCACTGGGCCCCGCAATAATAAACCTAATGTTGTTAGGCATTACACTGAGAAAACAATTTTGTTGGTGCAAACAAAATTTGTTTGAATCAACCAAAAAATTTGTTTGTATAGGGGCAATTAGATATTTGTTTGCTCGTACCAAATTATTTCGTTCCCTCGATTTGTTTGAGGCAAATAACTGAATTTTGTTAGCAGTACCAAATAATAAGCTGGTCATAAAAATATTTCGTTGGAAATATTAAATGCACACGAAATATTTTAAGAACTAAAAAAATATATTGTATAATCTTAACAAATTTCTAAAATTTTAAGACCTAAAAAAAATTGTTTGGTTGGACCGGGATTTGATCCACTATCACATCGCTTGCTTCTTTCTATTCATGACCTAACCAACCGAGCTACGGGTGCTTCAGTGACAATGTGATTGTTATTTGTATAGGAATAGTTAGGCCTAATATTAAATTACGATTGTACTGCTTTATTTTCTAACATTTTTGTCTTCCGTCTGCGAAAATGTAAACGACGTCAAATAATATTACCAAATTATTGCCGTGCACCGCAGCACAAAGAACGAGACGTGCAGCTACGGTGTTTTTCAAGTTTATAGCATTTTCTGTTGTGATCGATTGAATAAACCACTTTGAAATTGTTATAGCTAAAATTAAGATACTTTAATAATGCTGATTAACAGTTTAGACGTCCTACTTGTCGCACATGCTTATACTTTGAAAGTTGAGGTATACAGCGTTCGCCATATTTTCGCTCACGCACGCCAGCCTGCCATCTTCCGCAAGTCAACCAAATGGATTTAGTTTCGCCAACAAAATCATTTAATCCATCGAAAAAAATTTTTTGTTCAAAGCACATCACTTATAACTAACAATATAATTTTTTGACAAGCTGTAACAAGTTGTTTGTCTACACAAAACATTTATTCGACGTCCTTTAGTAACCAAATATATGTTTGGCACAAACAAATTGCATTTAAATAAATAATTTGGTTGAGGGAAATAAATACATTTGTTTGGACGACTGCAAGTTTGGTCTTACCAACAAAATATTGTTTAGCTGAAGCAAACATCACCCAAATAAATATATTTAGTATAATGAAACAATTCTTTCTCTCAGTGTAGGTGACAATGTCTTGATTCACGAAAGGCGTCTTCATCCTCGACAGTAATATGGATGGGTAAATTCAAATCTCGCTGGTCGATATGTATATTACCATCAACAACTTGCAGAGCCTGCGATGATATATAAGGCGCCTGAGATGATTGCGGAGCGGGCGTAGTTATGTGTGGAGCAACCGTAGATGTGTGCGGTGTGAACGTAGTTGTGTGCGGTGCGAGCATAGTTGTGTGTGGAGCAGGCATTGTTGTATGCGTAATGAGCTTAGTTGTGTGCAGAGCTGACATAGTTGTGTGCAGAGCGAGCGTAGTTGTGTGCAGAGCTGATATATTTGTGCAGAGTGGACATAGTTGTGTGCAGAGCGAGCGTAGTTGTGTGCGGAGCGTGCATAGTTGTGTGCGGAGCGAGCATAGTTGTGTGCGGA
>PNEQ01114306.1:0-11305 GCA_003012365.1 Medauroidea extradentata
GTTGGGTTAGGTTAGGTTGAGTTGGGTTAGGTTAGGTTGAGTTGGGTTAGGTTAGGTTGAGTTGGGTTAGGTTAGGTTGAGTTGGGTTAGGTTAGGTTGAGTTGGGTTAGGTTAGGTTGAGTTGGGTTAGGTTAGATTGAGTTGGGTTAGGTTGAGTTGAGTTGGGTTAGGTTGAGTTGGGTTGGGTTAGGTTGAGTTGAGTTGGGTTAGGTTGAGTTGAGATGGGTTAGGTTGAGTTGGGTTGGGTTGGGTTGGGTTGGGTTTGGGATGTTATGTAAGATTAGTTTGGGGGAGGTTGCGAGGTTAGGTTATGTTGTGTTATGTTGGGAAAAAGCTAATAGAGATACTTAATGCAAACTAAAAGACAAAATGGACAGCAGTTAATGAAAGTGTAAGACCTGCCACTTCCATAGGTGCTTTGTGTGAGTCACATACAGACGTTTAGCCAAACGTTCATGAAATGATTAAAATACTGGCTGTGATTCCAGTTTCTACTGCAGCAGCAGAACGAAGTTATTCTACTCTAAGGAGACTAAAAACTTATTTAAGGAGCACTGTTTCAGAATCGCGTCGTGAAGGACTTGCTCTGCTTTCCATTCATACCGATAGTCACATTTCAGACGAGGCTGTGATCAGTAAGTTTGTGAACTGTGGTAAAGCAATAAAACTTAATTTTGTGCTTTGATGTGTGAAATTCTGTCTTTTTTGGTTGAAATGTTTATTGGAATGATGCAATTTTTTAATTCGTATACTCTACAGAAGTTATTGAATGTTAAAATTGTCTTTATTTTTTTCAACTATTTACCTTTTTATCAGTTAAATTATTTTCGTCATGTGGCTGAGGTTAGCCATATGTGCCACATATGTTTGGATTTGAATGGACATTTAATTGACTTGAAACACAATATAGTGTATAGTAGTATAGTGAAATGATTGTACTGTGTTATCTGATTAGTATAATGTGTTTTGGTGAAAAGCTAAACTAATGTCCAATTTACTGAGTTAAATTGTAACAATTTAAATTACACTGTGACACAATATATATGATTATTATGCTAATCTACTGCAAATGTGTGTACAGTATATATATATATATATATATATATATATATGGGTGAGTTTCTGTTAATAGTTAATATACTTCTTTATTTTACTATCCTTTCTCTGTACCCTGTGAATGATGTACTACTAGTAACAATACTAATACTCATCAGCTCTCACCCCCCCCCCCCCAGAAAAATGTTCTGGATACGCCCCTGATGCGACTAGACACCCTTTATCTGTCTTCACCAAATGACCTCGAATCTACTGTACTGAGCGACACAGTTACTTTGCAGGTTCAAAGTAACGCCGATTTACGGCACCAAAAATTTATTCACACATTTCAAGGACATCTTGTACACAGCCTGGAATTATTTACTCGTATTTTTGTAATTATCGCACGCGCAAATGTTCACCATGATAAATGGACTGTTATGGTTCGAAAAGAAAGTTATGCTTTGTCTCTGTGAGTTCATAAACACCAACTGGCACTGGTGACGGCAGCTGTACACGAAATGTAACACGATGTGGAAAGGTTTCCTTTTTTGTAGTAACGTCCGAAAGTCGCTATATTTTTCTGGTATTAGACTAGAATCCAAAAGTGTGTGTAGTCTTGTTCTACGTCTTCTGTTGGGCCACAGTTTCGCGGTGTGTCGCGGAGACTGCTTCTATCCAATTATTGAAAGTTCCATTGTAGAGTTGCCTATCTCCTGTAATTAGAGGCCGGAAAAATTCGCGGGTTCACTGAGCTGCAGGTTAGCTTACAAGAATATATGTGTAATCGTGCAGACAGCAGCTGTTTATTAGCTGCTCGCTGACACTGTGAAATGCGCCTATATTCCATTACAGTTTTATTATTAGCTCAGCTACTTCCAGGAAGTGTCGAGTAAGTCAACGACCAATTGTGAACGTAATACAGACCTATAGTTGCTGGGATTCTAGCTTGCGCCTAACAGAATACGCGAATTTTTTTAGGTCTCTGCTAATAAATATAGGCACGAGTATTTTGCGTATTCACCTGGCAACAGCCTAGACTTCTCAGTTCTATACGTGTACCGGATGAAGCCGAATATCCATTGGCTTCTAACAGTACAAACGTGTGACACGTGATATTCCCGCGACTTGTTTCCTTATTTATAACTGGCTTGCAGTCGTAAAATGTGTGTTAAAACCGCTCTCGTATAATCACAGAAGGAGGAGTGAAGTATACGTTATTGACGTTCAACCTGACCTAGAATCAATACGCGAAATAATCGTGCCTCTAACTACGAGGGTTATTATTTTTTCTACCTCCGATTGGCTGTAATAAAAAAAACGGGAATGAATTAGAAATTATTTTAATGTCAAAAGAATCGCACATCTTTACACTATTTTTCCACATAATCACCGTGTAGATTGAGGCATTTGTCGTGACGATGCACCAGCTTGCAACAAGAGGTTTCAGGGGACAAGGCTGAATAAGCAGGAGGCATTATTCTTTACAGAGGACATCTCAAACTATTTCCGCAATATGGCAGCAAATCCCATAAACATATTTACTGCATTTGTTTGCAGATAAACACTGATAATGACTAGGTCTAAGCGTGATTGTAGTTTCACCTCAGCTAGATTGATTGATGTACGATTCGTTTTGAACATATCTTCAGTGTTGCTAGTTACTCCAGAACTAAAAAAAATATATAAATACATTTGTAAATAAAAGCTATTTACAATACAAAGAAAAACAATTTTTCAAAAAAATCTAATATGTAGGTTCAGGGAACATTATGATGTTGGCATTACTCCGAGCAAAAAAAAAAAAAAGTTTGGTTGACAGAAAACAAAGGAGATAACGAAATCAATTTATGAAATACTTCCTATGCTCACGATACTAAAGCACGGCTCCAGCAATCCTTATTTACTTTTCAATGTAAATACTAGAAAAAAGTGGGCGGAGTTTGAACCCGACCGCCCTAACTGCAGCGCCAAAGATGCAGAACATTCTCGGTAACTTGGTGAACTGCAGCTAAACAACAAGGGGGTCAAGCTTCTTCTACGACCGTGGACTACAGAAACCTGCATGTCCTTTAAAGGTGATTATTAGAAGCATGCACAATTCGTGTTATTATTTTGTGGTAAGATAGACTTTAAAGCTCTGTATATAGCCGAGTACAGTCTGTGAGTTCATTGGCCTCAAGAATTTATGTGTTGACAATTACGCGTGTAAACAGTTTACAGGATATTGGTTACTCTGTATTTGGCCTAACAACTGACTAGAAGTGACCTCTGAGGCAGGCCACGACATTGCCGGCCAATGAGACATCGGGCAAACTTGTAACAGCTTGCAATCTAGTTTGTTGTTAGAAAGAAACGCGAATTTTGTACTTTCCTGGTGATTTTTTACCGTGAGCTACCAATAAAATTCGCCAATTTTTTTAGTGTAAGAAACAATTTGGAATGGCCACAGGTTTCGCAGAAGTTGACGAACTAATAATTCTAGACATACTGAAAAGGCAGTAGTTGAATTGTTGAGGTTTTTGTAGTCTTACTAATAATGTTGATTGTCTGAAACGTTATCAACTGCATGCAGCGCAAAGAAAACGTCTATTATTTCAATTGAAACTACGACACACTTTTATGGTAGCGTTACAAAACATTTCCTCAAGTTGTTGCTAGTGACGTGAAAAATTCGTGTTTTATTTTTGGGCACAAACTAGAATTCAAATAACTGTAGCATCGTGACAAACAATTGATCTTGGAATTATTTTCAAGGACAGGAAGTTTTGGCGAAAATGTTTTTGCACCACTTTATTTCAATGCCTTATGTGCACATTTGCAGTTTTGCTTCATGGTTATTGGCAGAGTGTCTATTTAAAGAGCCGTATCTTATTTTACTGAGCCAATCACAGTAACGTTCCTGCAACACCACACTTCTATGATTTGCCGGTAGAATGCCAAGACTCGTGAGAGTTAAAATATCCAAATACTGACCGTGAAGCAGAACTGCAGATGTGAACGTAAGCTACTGAAATCAACTGGGGGAATTATTATTTGCCAAAAGTTAATGGCTCTAAGGATAGCCTAACAGGTCAATGAATGCCCAATTTTTTTTCCTGCGGATGTCTTCGCGCCTCTCCATATGGAGGAAAGTGTAAGTACGTCACTTGATCGTCGTAGGCGATGCGTTCTGATGAGATGTTGTAGGCGTTAAGTGAGGTTGGTTTGAACAGGCCAATGCGAGATTAGTCTCGTTTAGTTCCCACGCGAGTGAAAGTAGACCCACATGTCTATTGTACTGGCTATACAGAGGTTTTCTCAGTCAGTATTCCACCTGGTGGTTAAGTAATGTCGTAAGTTAGTACGAGCCAATTAGAATGAATATGAATATATTTTGGCCAGCGCTTAACATCGAGATCATAAGCGCTGGTGAGAGGTGACATGATGTGAGCATGTAGCAGCGTCAGAATGATAGGGCGGGGGAAACGGGAGATCCCCGAGAAGAACACACAACAGGTTCTTAGGGGGACGGTCGCCCCTTCCGCCCCCCCTTAAATCCGCCACTGCTTACGTCCTCTTGTACACTTCAATCACTTAGAAGTAATTATGTAGCTGACGGCACACCACGAGTACGATGTATATTGTACAGTTGTTACAGCTTCTTGCTGCGTGCATATTGGCCGTACAGTACTGAGAAAACTCCAGCTGATCTTGAAACTCCTCACCACACGCCACTGTATAATTATATACATTAAGGGGGTGCTTGACGGAAAATTGTTATTGTTTTAAAAAAGTTATATTTTTACGAGATAAGGTTTGTTTTGTAGACATACATTGTGACTATTTTTACTGTAATTGAATACTTCTAGCTTTCACAGTTTTTTATAACGGCATGTCTATGTCCAAATTTTCGTAAATCGGTATTATTCTTTAAAAGAAAACCACCTAACATAACAGAACTGCAAAAATTCGCACTGAATAACGAAGCGGTAAGCTACAAATTCTAATATAAAACCAAAAACACTAAAAAATGTATTTACTTAAAAAATTCTGAAATTTAAAAAATTCAAGAATTAAAATAAAATATCGAAGTATTTTATTTTTGTGGTGTTCGAGGGCACCAGAAAGTGACCCAATAATTAACATATATCAGTGGAAGCTGCCATCTATAACTCGTGTATTTAATGATAAAATATGTAGCATATAACAGTTTCATGAACATTGGAATGTGATCGTAAACACTGTACACATCTGCATTAGTAAAAGCACATGGCATATCAACATATAGCAAAAATGCATATTCAAAGAAAAATGGAATCAATCATGACTTTCAGAACTATTTATTTTAAATTTTCTGATCTGTATGACTCTAGTTTCTTGCAGATAATTAGCGATACCTACATATAATATTTAAACAATACACAGGCACAAGTCCCGCAGCGTAGGAAAGGTTTTGAGAGAGAGACGCAGCAGACGTGAAATGGTATCTACTGCGCAGTTACCCGCCCCACGTTTCCCCTCCCAGCCAGTATGAAGGGAAATGACAGAGCCCTGAGTGTGCCTTTAACAGCTACAACCAATAATCAGATGCGCACACCTCTGCTGGTTAGGGGCAGGAGGAGGAGGAATTGTCCCCTCTGCGCGTCACCAGGACCTTTCCTAGCTCGCGTGACCTGTACTACATTTTGCAAGTTTTCAAAAAAAATCGTAAGCTAACGCCTAAACGTTTATCATTCAACGTCTACAAGACGAATGTCAAAATTATTTTAAGTGGTTTCTAATTTTCCCATCACGTATGAGAAGGAGCGAAGTATAGCCGGTGTTTATAAATCTTCTATGTGACGGAAAATCGAAGTTAACAAAATATTTTTACTTGTAAGGTGCATAACATTTCTTGGAGTTATGTTGCGACATTGTTGTAAAATCTACAAACAAGAAATTTGTCGTATATTTGCCAAAATAATTTGTACATAGAGTACCCCGACCATATGTAGTGACATACCTTAATATTGTGTAAACCACGTTGTGTGTTTCGTGTTTCACATAATTGGAGAAGCTCTGTTTCTACACATAGTTCACTAGGTACCAGCACAGAGTGGGCAAGTGAAGTTTCAGTAATATGTGACCTATGTACCATATATAAGATCACAGTTAACATGTTTACCGTATTTCTGGTACTGAAGTTCGAAGTCTTGGAATCACAAAGTAGGGTAGGTTTATCGTATACAAGAAATGTTACTCACTTGTATGCACACATACTGATTTTATAAGTTTTGTAGCGTCATATAAATTGGAAACCAGTAACCAAAAATATCATTGGAGAGGTACAAATATATTTTTCAATGTACGCTCGACATTTCTGAAACTGCACCATACCAAAATTTTTTCAAATGTTTACAAATTTCGTTACGGTAAAAAACACTCTTACATCACGGCTAGAAAGAAAAGTGCGTGATTTATTTTTGTATTTATGTTACGAACCGAAGTAATGGAGCCATTAGCACACAAAATGTTTGTGTACCTGGACCTTGCCCATGCTACAGATAACTTACATAACGACACGTTACTTAACTACATACTAGTTTTAAGTCAAACGTGTCCTAATTTGTGATATTTCTACAGATCTTATCAATAAAGACAACTGCATTTTCCGCCCATAAATTGACTGATTTAAATAATGGCAAAGCTGTCGATGTGAAAGTACGTGGACGCATAGATTTGTTTTAAAATTTTTTATTTGAAATGACTCGCCTCGGATTTTTTTTAAAGGGACGCATAAAATTATATGAAAACTGTGCGTACGTAAATAAGCTAGTACTTAATATGTTCGATGATGAATTAATTTATGAGCAGAAGTGTTGCGATTATAGTACACTTTGCCGAGGTGTGCACATAAATAAGTTGCTTCCATAATTAGTAAGTGAGAGATTTATAAAATGTATACGAATCAAAGAATCATGCTGAAAATTCACAATAGCGCAATACAAGCGACGCGAGGTGCACGGCGAAGATAAAATGTGTCAGCAAATTATCATCGAGGCTTCCGTGAAGCCAGTGCGGCAGAAATGACGAATGTGACGCGAATTCCGAGTAGAACGTATTTATATTTTATTTGAGTTGCGAACGAGATAAAGCTGAAAAAAGGAGTTTAATTTTGTGATAAAATGTTGGTGAAACTGATGGGTTGATAATATGTTGCATGTATTTATTTTACGAGAGATTTTTCGTTTGTTACTGTACGCAAGTCACAACCTTAACATGTAATAGTGACTTTATTTTAAAATTTGCGAATACCTGTGGGTATTTTAAAATATATCACAAATAAACTGAATAAAACTGAAATACTGTAAACTTCAATGGCTGCCATAGAAGGGGGTTAGTGTATAGAGGCAAGGAACTGTTTACATTTGATTCTTTGTTAGTATTTGTCGTGCGGCACACGAACTAGTGTTCGCAATAACGATAATGTCTAGTGTTGAATCGGGTCCTTCGCGTCACTTCGGTCGCGCTATTGTGAATCAAGCATTCGACATACAGAAGTTTTCGTGAGTCATTGTAATTACTAAACAAGCTATGTATGCGCTGGCTACTGATTACTCGTTGCAACTTTCTGCCAACTAAAACTGCTACTGTTTGTGTCCCTAATGTTTTTAAATTCCGCTAATATGGTGTTGTAAACTTAACATGCGTTTCTCTGCCAAGGTTTGTACCACTTTCGTTTTATGGCGACCTAAACGCCTGACATATCGGCAAGCTGTCCATTAAGTTTCTAACAATTTCTGCTACGTTTTCCTTGGGTAACTTATTCCCAGTAAGAAAAGCAAGAAAAAAAAATTGTATCTGGTGTCATACCCCAAATTTCGTTAACGGGAAAAAATCATAAATAAAATGAAATAAAAGTTCTGAGATGAAATTTCTTGGGGCCATCGACGTTTTTTACTATGTTCGTTAATTATGATTCTCTTTTCCTGCAGCGGCAGTCGAATGACAACACGAAGAAGGATGCCAATTAATTTCCTGCGACCTTCTGCGCCTCGTAGAGAGGCAATGAATGTAATTAAGTTTCAAAACTTGTACTCGTAGAGATCGAGTCGGGAGCAGAAAGCCGGCCTTGGAGAAGACCTGTAAGGCCTAAGGCTGCTCGCCAGAAAAAAATTCTTTCTTTAATTTTTTACTAATTAATTTTCAGCTTGTATACCTCAACTCTAAGGAACTTTTTCTCGTATACAATGTTTTTCCTACTACTAATTTTTGCGTGATAATAGTGTCAAAATATAAAATTGTACAGTTTTGGATATTTCTTTTAATTGTTTGATAGGCCTACTTAGGCACAAGAAGATTACAATATCTATAAGGCAAGATTTGGAAGGTTCCACAAATACACACACAAACACACACACATATATATAAGTTGAATGTAACCTGTTGTCCGTGAGGTTGTTGCTACCAGAATGTCTTACGATATTGTTTTTATTGTTTGGTTATCTTCACAGTAGCGTACGGGAATAGTGTTTTTCTCCATTTATGTAGGTGTGAGCAAATCTGCAATGTTGGGTTCTTAGGTAGTTTAGTGTGATCCATAAATTATGATATTATATGGTAACTTAAAACCCGGCGGCATTTTCGTGATGATGAAAAAGGCGATTATTATTTTAATGTGTTGGACGACTTCGAAATTGTAATTATAACATGCATGTTATTTTGGGAGTAATTACTCAGCGGTCGTCTGGGATGTATTTTCTTTTAGTATGCTAACATGTTTTGGGAAATTGTAATATTTTTATAAATTAGAACTTAACCTGAGACATGCTGCGACGTAGTTCAAGCACCAGGTATGTGAGAGTCTTAAAAACTTGATGGGATAGTTTTTGGTGTGACAGGTTTCATCAGTATGAGGGATATTTATATATGGACGAGTGAAACAATAAATCAAGATTTAGTTATAATATATTGATTGGACGGAAATATAGGGACCCATCATTTCCGCTGTGAGACGTCTGCGCCACATTGTTATAGTGGTTTCTAATTGTCTTGGTGTTTTACCCGCCAATCACAGACACGTGGTGTCGCAGTAACCTTGTTCCTATTGGCTCAGTCAAATAACTTCTGCAATGTGTACGCTTTGACGCTGTCCAGGGTTACCTCTCGAGCTCTTGTGGCCCTCGCCTACCGCCCCAATAACCCAAGGTATGTTACGACACACTTCTGGCCTTCCCGCAGTACTCGAGGCCACGACGCACGGTACCAACCACCCACTTGAACACTTGTCAAGTATTTCGTTATATTCCAGTGCTAACTGTTGTATTTTGTTCTCAAATTTTGCTGGGTCTAAATTAACGTCATTTCTAAATCGTCTTAATGGCTAGTTACTGCAATTATCTCTTTTTGCGTCATTTGTGGCATGGACGCATTCTCGACCAAAGGGTCTAAGAAAGACTGGATAAACGTTCAGAAGTACTTGCATTTTATTGTCTTGTTGTGAAATCATTCGTGTCTTGTACGTAATTGTGTTAAAACCTTCTAATCCCCAGTTAACCCTCACTTCTCTTCAGAGACTTTTCAGTTTTTGCGCTCGGGCACAGCCCTCTCTGCACCAACAGCGCCAAGGCTCTCTCTCTCTCTCTCTCTCTCTCTCTCTTTCCAGGGAACTTATGCTGGAAATAGTTAAGACTTCTCAGGATATTAGACTTCAGTCGAGTGGTTGTTGAGAACATGCTCATTAAAAATACTATTTCTAAGTCCTCCAGCGTACAAAAATAAAACGACATTATCAGACTTCCGTACTCAGAGATGCTCTAACTGGGTGTTGTGAAACTCTTATAGAACCGTGCATGGAACTTTGCAACAAACTTTCCACCAATAAAATTATATGTTCGCCGCTTTAAGAGTCTGTGTCACTAAATTTACAAAAGTTTTTTTTTAATTTCGTCCTGATTACAAATTGGTTAACGTTTATTTGAAAATATTTCGATAGGGGCTTAGTTCACCTTTTATTACGCACATTGTAAAATAAATGTTAAAGTGATATTATGCAGTAATTACACTATTCTAAAATTTAAGGCAGTAATTATCTCACCGTATGTATAATGAACACAAAATAACATATAGGCTAACAATTTAGTCTGTACACAACTAGTAATAAAATGTAATGATACTATGAATAGACATTGTTGGCAATTTGTCCCATAGTACAAATGTATGGGCGGGAATATTACACGTTAGTTCAGTCTTGGCTCGTTGAGGCGATGCAGCATTTGTTGCGCGCTTCAAGGTCGCCCTTATAGCACGTAGCACCGTCACTTCGGAGCCTCCAACCCGCAGGTAGGTGGCATAGGTTAACTTAAATATCCAAACACTTCCGGCTCCTGCGAGTATTCACCGTTGCAAAATAATTGTGTCTACACATTTCTCCCAACCCAAAATTATAAGAAACTTGGAAATTTTGTAGACATAAAAAAATTTACAATATAAAAAGTAGCTATCAGATTTCAATAATGTAAAATTTTAAATATGAGTTGTACATAGTTAAAAAAAACTGAGATTACACAAATAGTTTGAAACCAGGAACTAATTTATTTTTACTAATGGCCGTAAATTATCAATCCTAAAGTATCTTTTTTACGAATCTAATGTCTAATGTGTGCAGTTGTTCTCAGCTGTAGTAGACCAACTATAAGTGCGGAGAATACTACTTGTTTGAGGGGTGTAACAACTTGGCTAGTATGCAGCGGAGACAATGGCGCACCTCTCACTAACCGGCGCTCAAACCACGTCAGATGTAGATGGATGGGAGGGAGTGGTCCACGACGCAGCATCCAGCTAGAGCGATACTTGAACACGTAGCCTACTTATCAAGTCTTGTACAAGACACGTCCGTCCCCTGCTGCCTGCCTGCCTATACTCCAGCCGCACGTATCTGTAGCGTCTGCCACTATACTGGGCTAACCTGACATTATACCTAGAATTTGTGGTGGGAGGGTGGTATTTCTACTGTAACATGTTTACCTACTCTAAAACGTTAACTAAAGCAATTGTGAGTGTGCGTGTGTGTATTAATGTACGTATGTTTGTGTACATAAATATGTAGCCTATATATATATATATATATATATATATATATATACAGGGTGTTCGAAAAGTCCTGCACGATAACGTACGGGACGGTAGGGGTGGTTGTGGTGAGCAATTTGAGATGGGAAACCCGGGGTCAAAGCTCAACCGTTACGCCCCTACGAGCAATGTAAAAGTATGAACATGTTTGGCAACGTCGCAGCCCGAAGACGTGGTT
>PNEQ01114307.1:0-11305 GCA_003012365.1 Medauroidea extradentata
TTATAGCCCCAGGTGAGCCAACCTTACACTAGTATGTGCCCTTTATAGCCCCAGGTGAGCCAACCTTAGACTAGTATGTGCCCTTTATAGCCCCAGGTGAGCCAACCTTAGACTAGTATGTGCCCCTTATAGCCCCAGGTGAGCCAACCTTACACAAGTATGTGCCCTTTATAGCCCCAGGTGAGCCAACCTTAGACTAGTATGCGCCACTTACAACCACAGGTGAGCCAACTTTAGACTAGTACGTGCTCCTTACAGCTCCAGGTGAGCCAACCTTAGACTAGTACGCGCCCCTTACAGCCCCAGGTGAGCCAACTTTAGACTAGTACGCGCCCCTTACAGCCCCAGGTGAGCCATCCCTGTTACCCTAACTTCTCCTCTCCAATTTTCCAATATTGTCTGCATTTGCATGCCTATGGAAAGATTCTGTTTATTTGCCAGTACTGCTAACTGCTTTGTATTTATTTTGTTTTAACTTAAAGCAGCATTCATAACCACACGTAACGTAGTAGGGAACTGAGGAGAAGGCACGGCAGAACAGCAAGTTGGGGCCTAATAACTCTATTAGAGATTACATTCACAACAATATTTAATCTAGTCATGCGCGAAAATTGTTAATGTCATAACAAAATGTCGGTAATAAATTATCGTAATTCATTTTTATTTTTCGAAACGAATTAAGTAATTTATGACCACGAGATAAACTATTTCTCAATATAAAATTTAATCGAGTCTTACGTTTGCACATGCCGCATTCACAACCACCACTTAGTGTGCGTACGCAGTTGAAAGTTGAAGAAGCTCTATTACGTACGCACGCACGCACGCTATGTGAGGACGTGAATGCTAGCATGCACACTAGTTGTTTCTACTTTTACACATAAGTACGTGCGTACGCTAAGTGGTGGTTGTTAATCCAGCTTAATGCTGGTGCATGAACTGTATTGCAGTGTGTTTAAAGATTTATTTAAAGACATTGTACTAAACGTACGTTCGATATCTACATCTACGAAAAGAAAACACGTTTAAAATTACACTTCTCTATTTTTTATTTATATTTGTCACCCTTAGAAACATGGTTTTGGGGCTCCTCAAAGTTGCCAAAAAAGGCTTTTTCTAACTGTTGTCACGTAAAAAATACCAACCTGAATCGTAAAACAAAAGCAGAGATGTATGTGCTGTGTTTACTACGCACTTTCCGTAAGTAAAATTGTATAGTCAACGCTTGAAGCTCCTGATTTTCGCGAAAAGAATTTCACCCCACTTTGTTTCAGTGACTTACGTGCACATCTGCAGTTCTGCTTCGTGGTCAGTGATTGGACGTCTTAGCTCTGACGTGTCTTGAGGTTTTACTGGCAAATCACAAACTTGTGACGTTGTAGTAACGATATTGTGATTGGCAAAGTCAAATGAGAGATATCACTTCACAAAGACAAGCTGCCAATAACTTTGAAGTAGAGCTACAGATGTGAACATAAGTCACTGAAACAAAGTGCGGCAAAATTCTTTTCGCTAAAATCAGTGTTCTCTACTCATAGGTAGGGCCCGGTAGTTTTCGCGAAAAGAATTTTGCAGCACTTTGTTTCAGTGCCTCACGTGCGCACCTGCATCTCTGCTTTGTGGTCAGTGATTGGATGACGTAACACCCAGCGTGATATGACGCAGTTATCCGTATACTGATTGGCACAGTCAAATGAATAATGACTGAGCACAAGAGCACTCTGCCAATAGCCAAGAAGTTGAGCTGCAGGTGTGCACGTAAGACACTGAAACAAAGTGCTGCAAAATTCTTTTCGCGAAAACTTCCGGGCCCTACTCATAGGTACAGACGAGAAAAAATTCGCGGATTCAGTTACCTGTAGGATATACGTGAAATCGTACAGATAGCAGCTGTTTATTGTCTACCAGCTGACACAGTGAAATGGGTCTGTATTCAGTTACAGTTTATTATTGGCTCGGTTACTTCCAAGAAGTTTCCAGTAAGTCAACGGCCAATTATGAACGTGATACAGGCCTATAGTAGCTCGCGCCTAAAAGAAAACGCCAATTTTCCAGGTCTCTACTCGTAGGAATAAGCCAACGACTAAAACACTGCGCGTACTCTCCGTGTCCCGCGCATAAAGGCGACATTGTTGTTGACTCGCGAGCCAATGTAACTCTTATCGCCTGCCTGTTTCCGTACGTCAAGCGCTGCGTCTAGAGCCTGCTGTGTAGGGCTATTAATGCTAGTGTTATAATCCAGAACGGTTTTTTTATTCTACTAAACAAGAGCAACACCTCAGCAGATATAGAGCCCACGATTTTTGGTGAATATAATTCTGCAACAATTTGTTTCAATGCCTTATGTGCACAAATGCAGCCTTGCTTCATGGTCAGTGATTGGTTGTTTTAAATTCTCAGCGTCTCGTGGTTTTAGCCTCAAATAACAGACGTGTGGTGTCGCAGTAACCTTGTTCCTGTTGGCACAGGTCAAATGAGCCACGTCTGTGCAATAATACATTCTGCCAATAATGAAGTAGAGCTGCAGATGTGCTCGTACGGCATTGAAACAAACTGCTGCAGAATTATGTTCACAAAAAATCGTGGGCTCTACTCAGATATAATTTAGGCAAGTGCCAAATTAACATATTCTCCCTTACTTATGATTTCTGTTTTACAAACAATAATTTGTTTACATATTAGATAGTAATTTAAACCACAATTTTATGACGTGTGTCTATTGTATTAATTAATTAAATTTGCATTAGAGAAGCACATGCTGTGTTCTCTCTCTCTCTTCCTGTATAAAGTGTGGGCCGGGACGGAAAGTGTTAATTTTACGTTGCGATATCTTTTTGAAAAAGTAGGTAGAAAATGTATTTTCTATTTGTTCCAATACCGAATTATAGTGGGAGTAATATGCCCTGAAAATCGACTTTAAAATCACATTTCTTTAAATAACTGGAAAAAATTCTTTGTCATTCATTGTTTTGACACTATTCAGTGGGTCGTTGTTAAAAATCAAGTGGTATTATACTTTATATTTAAAGGAAATTAATGTTACAGTAGTTTTTTCATGGTAGCATTACTCCCACTATAATTGCACTTTACAGGCAAATCAAAAACCCTTTTTCGACTTGGTTTTCGCGAACTATTACCACGCACAATTAACACACTCCGTTCTCATTCAGCCTATGCATATGATGTGTGTATATATGTATATATATACATGTATACACGTACACATACACACTCCCTCTTTCTCTCTGTTTTGTATAACTTAAGGATAATTTGACAGCTACTTATGGGCAAAAACTTAATATTTAGGGACGTGTGTCACAATGCAAGACAAAATATACACTACAAATGGCGAGATGAACGCTTCAGATTTATTTCAGAACAAAAATCGTCTTAGATTGTGCCACATATAAAAAAATATTACCAGATATTGCCCATAAGTAGCTGAAATTTTACAGAATTTTACGAGATACAATGTAACCCTGATCTAATGCACAACATTTATAAATCCACTTTACATCAGAATTATGACTTTTGCTATCAATCAAACGTAATATGACATTTGTATCAACCATGAAAATTCAATAATCTTACTTTCGGCTTAGTGAATTCAACAAAATCTGAAGCACATTCTTACATTAGGCGCCAACGATACAGTTTACCCTTAGTTCAATGGAAAAAAAATTTACTTCAATTTTACAGTTGTAGGACACAATCAGTGAAAGAAGAAATTTTACTCCGAATGCTTTTGAGCAGTCACAGAGTGAAGATTTTGGAATGCAGCCTTAAGAGAATAGGCTAATTGCATTAAATGTTAAATTCGTTAAAAAATAAATCCACATGAAAGTTCAAGGAAAAATATTAATAAATTAGAATGATTTTTTTTGTTAAAATGGTTTACTTTAGTTATACAACACATATAACAGACATGAAAACAGCTAACGTTGCGTCGCGGCGCTGATCGAAAACTAATTATACGTCATCAGGCGTGTCCTAATACTCTGATGGTCATCTGATCTCTGAAGCAAAGTAGCTTCGAGCATAGTTAGCAGTTGGATGGGTGACCGCCAGGTAACGCGAGCACAGCATGCCGCTGATGCAGATTTGAAAGCAGGTTTGACTACAATAATGGCAACACAAGTGCAAGACAGAAGGGTATATATACTATGTTTAATATAAGGTTGTAAAAATCTGACAGTAACTTAGGGCAGTAATATTTAATATTTTGTGATTTGTTGCCCAATGCAAGACATTTTTAGCTGTAAAATGAACCTGAGATGGCAATTTCAGTATTTGTACTGCAAAGTTCGTCTTGTGTTGTGCCACAAATTACAAAATATTACAAGTTATTGACCATAATTTGCTGTAAAATTTATTCAAACTTATATGAAATGAAGTATAACAGTTCTCAATAGGTAACGGCTGTTTACATCATGGCTTGCTCCTCGATTTTTTCACAGCTTGCGGTCACGAAATAAACTTGAAACTCCTTTACATAATTTTTAAGTGCCAACATGTATTGAAGAACCTACACTATATTTTATTTCTTCAGTTCGATCAGTGCCACTACTACTTTCCTATAGTTAGTGTGTAACACAAAAAATCTTACTAAGCTGTCAGAAAAATTAGCTATAACCATGGGATGAATAAAACTGCTGCTTATTTTTTAAAATTATAAGTGCATTTGTTTATACATGTTCCAACTTCTGTATATATGTTTAAATGCACTTTGGATACTGCATTCAGAGCAACTTCCGCCAAATTTTTTGTTAAGTATCTCGTGTAGTATTACGTTTTATATAAAATATATACAACGAATGGATACAGAACATAACATTTAATAATTTCATCACTAATTATTCTTCACTTAAAAATATTTCCGTGGCAACCATTTACAGGTCTCACCATTAATTACTTGGTGTATTATTCTAAACCATTTCTTTGTTCGTAAGATGTCAGACTGCTAGCGTGGTTTGCGAGTAGAATAAGTACATACGCCGTATACAGTGAGCCAAACACCGTTTAAATAAATAGACCGTATGTCCGACCAAAATATTGTTTCAGACCCGCCAAGTGCCAGCTGATGACGTCACAGTTGCAGACAAATTATGACGAATTGTTTTTCGCGGGCGTTTCATATGTTAAGATTTTCTAATGGCTTTTATTAACTCAAATCACTTCCAAATTAAAAAATGTCACCACTCATGGACTTGTTATCCTATGCTGATAACGCATTATGTTCTCAGGGAAATTCGTGAGAAAGACGCATTTTGAGTCGCAGAAATAAAAAGGGGGTGTTTATCAGAAAGGACCCAAAATTTCGGTCAAATTTTTTTATGCGCATCTGCAGCTTTGCTTCATGGTTATTGGCTGCATGTCTTTCTTATTCGACTACACCAATCATAACAAGTTTACTGCTACTCCACACGCCTGTGACAGGCGGGCGGAACCTAAAGACTCGTGAGGAGTTCAACACATTTTTAATCACTGAACATGACGCAGAGTTGCAGATGTACATGTAAGACACTGAAACAAGGTTATGCAAGAAACATTTCACCATAATCTGGTTCTCCTAACCTACATAAAAATAAAAAAAAAATTAATTTAGTTTGTGTTTAAATAAAAATGCTGGAATTTGATATAAATTATAAAACAATAAACCAGTACTTAAAAAATACGACGATATTATTTTGTAGTTTTATATAGGAAACCTTGAAACCTACAACATCGTTATTCTCAGTGAATTTTTTTGGTTTGGTATGTCAGTTAGTTTTAGTGTCGTACACAAAGTCGTACATAAAACCGTAACATGCACATTTTGACATTCATGAGCCATTACGCAAAAACTATGAGCGATAAAAATATTTGACAGTAGAAAAATTAGTCGCAATGTTATCTAAAATTAAAATAATAAACGTATGGTACAAAAAAAATTAAATATAACGATGAAAATTGCTGTATACCGTGCCGTTAATGTCAGTGTCTTGTAACGCGTGCACAACGTTAAGGTTCAGTGCATTGGTGTACCCCCTAGTGGGCTCGCCCTTATGGCGTAATACTAAATATAAAGATGTGTTGCAGCCTACACAACTATTCTCTTTAATAGATTCAGCCCAATGAGTTTCACGACTGAAAATGACAGCAAAAAAAAAACTATTTTCGCCAGTGAAAAAACAACCTTTAGTTATTACTGGAAGACCTGAGATGCTATTCATAAGCAGGCAGCACACACTCACGTTGTTCAGTTTAAGGCCTCGCTCTTTAGTTTTGCAGTGGTTACGAAAATGTTTTTTTTTAACGTGAATTAATTTATATAACAAAAATTCATCTTACAGTTTTAACACTTATATATCATCGTTTGTAGCAGAATTTTTCTGCTACAATATACCGAACGGATTTTTAGCTTTTTGCCACTGAAATATCATATGATTTGTTGTGAAAACAAGCCAAAATGTAGCAAAATATTTTTCTTTGCTAGGAAACTGTACATTTTTTTTAACGCTCTGGCAAAATTGTGTATCGTATGACTGCACACACTCTCAAATTTTTTTCAAAACATTTGGTTTAAAAATATTCGAGTTATTTGCAATTGTTTGAAATAAATGGAAAAGTTAACATCACGATAGAGGAAGGGGAGAGGCAGGTTACATGTAGCGAGTGACCGCTCTACTTTCACCTGACTGAATGTCGTCACCATTCACCTGGCACACACACAGTTAACTCTCTACATTCATAAAGGTACGAAGTGCTACACAGGGGGCGTAGCTCAGATGGTAGAGCGCTCGCTTAGCATGTGAGAGGTACCGGGATCGATACCCGGCGCCTCCAAGTATTTTTTTTTTCACCGATGACATTTATTACACAGTGTAATGTTTCAATGTCTGGAACATTCTACGCACTGCAAGGTTTCCCGCAGGAATTTCTTCACTAAGGGAAGGGGAGGGGAGGTGTGAAGAAATTTAAATTAAGTGACACGGAATTTTTTTTTTTTTTTTGGTGATGTGTATTTTATCCCGTTACATTTATTATACCTTTCGGGACATTATTTTCCCCCCAAACCTGTTTATATGTACGTATAACAAAAAACAAACTGTAATCTCTTAAGAGCCCTATACAGCAAGCGCTAGATGCCACGTTTCAAGTACGGAAACTGGCAGGTGAAAAGAGCGAGACTGACTTGTGCTTCAACAATAGTGTCGCCTTTATGTGCGGAGCGCGAAAACGGTGTGAGGTGTTTTGGTCGTTGACTTTTTCCTATGGGACTGAGGTGACCCTACTATTTATTCACGGAAAGTGCGTAGTAAAATCCAGCACGTCCTTCTCTGTTTTTGTTTTACGAGTCCAGTTAGTATTTTTATCTGACAGCTGTCTTAAATTATTTTCCTAGATACCCCGAATACATGTTTCTAAGCATGATATCTAGAAAACAAAATTAAACATATTTTTTAAAAGTGTTTTCTATTCGTCGAAAGATACATCGAACACATATTTAGTAGTATCTTTTAAAAAAAACTTTCTCCTTACTCGCTGTAACAATGTTCATGCGCCAGATAGCTATATAGGATTCTTAAATGTGAAAGTTCAGGAAAATCTGAAAAGGGGAGAGGGTGGCTATGTCCTGCTAGAGTTCCATCCCCCAATTTTCTCCACCTTAATACAGTTAAAATTTGGCTGACTTGAGTTTGACAGTATCCCTATCAAGACTTGATTTAAGGCTCTTTAGTTTTGCAGTGGTTTCGAAAATATTTTTTAACACAAATTAATACATATACATAAAAAATTCATTCTTACACTTTTTATTTAACACTTATATATCACAGTTTGTATCGGAAATTTTCTGTTGCAGTACACCAAACGGATTGTTAGATTTTTGCCCCTGAAATATCACATATTATGTTGCCAAAATAAGCCAAAATAATGCAACATAATGTTTTGCTAGCAAACGGTACATTATTAAAAAAAATCGCCCTGGCAAAATTGTGTATCGTATGACAGTCTCAAAATTTTTCAAAGCCTTTGGTTAAAAAATATTCGAGATTATTGCGAATGTTTAAAATAAATGAAAGATCATCATGGCCTTAAGGATATATATATATATACGATAAAGTGATAATTATATATTTTTATGAAATAGTGCTAGTTTTGTAGAAGATAATTGTGAGTGTAATTTTCTCTTACGAAACAATTTCAGAATTTACATGTTCTGCTGCCATGCAAATAGTGAAAACAAATTGACGTACGTAAGTGAAATAATTCACAGTGAAATAACTTACTATGGACTACGTAATAAAACAATTTTAAAAAATCCCGCGAACTGTTTTTTGTATTTAAAAAAAATTCTGAATTTTCAACTTTTTTTCTGTATATTTGCGATATTTTTATTCAAAATATTACGTTATGGGTTTTTGTAATGTTTAATTGCATAGCTCATGGGATGTAAGTTCATAGTGAATTATTTTGTTCTAGTAGGTCAGTTGGTTTTCACTACTTGCATGGTAGTGTAACTAGCAAATTTTGACTTTGACATCCCGTTATAAAAACTATGATAGCTAAAATTGTTTCGTAAGAGTATAATATACTGATAAGTATCGTCTACAAAACTAACAATATTTCATTAAAATATTAAATAATGATTTTATCGCACTTGAACACCCTTAATCAACTTTTTTTACGAATTCGCGTCCTGTGCTTGTATTATGTATTGTACGTATATTATACCTATATATTTGTTACAAGCGCGCTTGTCTCTATGGACAAGGTATAAAGAAATTATAGTAAACTGCGCATGCTACTGTGGAGAAGTTGTAGTGATGAAGACATGGAGGGCAGTTGGTAGTGAGAGGATGTGGTGTGTGTGGCAGCGTGTCGACGCACGGGTCGCCGCCCCCGGCCGCCGCCGGCGCCACCCCCGTCACCTCGTCGTCCTCGTCGACGCCGTCCTCGCTGGTGGCGGAGCCCCCCACCCCACTGCTGAGGTCCCCGGCCAGTCTCGGCGCCGCCCCCGCCCCCTTCTCACACCCGCTCTTCCCCAGCTTCGCCGAGACGTGAGTACCTCACTAACTACTTTATTAACATAGCGTCTCGCAACGAGTGTTGAATATTACTATTATACACCGTAACGACACACCATGTCCTCGATTAACGTCGTGGTTGAGTTCCTGAAAACAGCGACGCTAGTTGTAAATTATGTGTTAAAATTTCAACTGACATGCATATGCTGTAGCCCAAGGTAACTAGAATTCACTATTTAATAGCACATTTAACATTTTTCATTTCAGAATTTAAAAAAAGGCGAAAAAATAAAATAATCCAATATCGCGGCTTATTCCGAGGCCGCCGCCTACCTGCGCGTTAAAGGATCAGAAATGACGGAGTTAGAAGGGCGACCTTGAAACGCGCATCAAATGCCGTATTTCCACAAGCTATGAACTAACGTGCAAGATTCCCACCGATTATTATTATTATTTTACTATTCACATGAATCTGGTTGGTAATATTTTGAAGTACGGCAGTATAAGAAGGCAGTTTTTTAGCTATGTTGGAGGTCTTAATAACAGTGTTTTTATTTAGCATGCTGTCTTACAATGACATTTCGGTCTTGTCAGAAGTGTGTTTTATTTTCGTATGTTGGTACAATGGGCACACGTGGAACAGTTTCGTACAAAAACCGTATTTACGAACACACTGCAACGCATTCGAAGCGCGTGATAGGCGGTGCCCTTAAAATATTCGTATTAATTTAAAGTAGGTTTCTCGAAGCCAATTTGCAGAAAAAAAAACAAGTTCTGCCAACTTTCTGAGCGAAAATTTTTCCCGAGTAACGTATTTCTAAGGAATAATAAGGAATAACCTCTAGCGCCGAAACCTCGTACGTTTAATTCCGGCGCATGAGTTTACTCTTAAGAAATATATAATTGTGGGTAAATATTTACTCCTAAACTTGGCTAATATCATTAACATTAGAATACGAGTAAATACACGCACTGTATATATTATTGCAATGCCAGAATTATATTTTTAAAAAATTACAGAAAGCTACAAATTATCTGAAATGAATATAAGTAACCACGGCATCAATGTGCTCTCACTGTCGTGAATAGCAACAACTATAAAATTACATGAAAGTTCTGTAACTTTCAAACAGAACTTCCGAAATGTTACAAAAATTCTGGATAATGTTTTTATCCGTACTTTTTCGTGGAGGAATTTTCGACAAATAAGCCTGGTTCGTTACATCCTTTCTAATTGTGGTGACTTAGCGTGCATTCTTTTTTTTTTTCACAGAGAAAAACTTAATGTTCTTTGTTAATTAAAAAAAATTATTTTTTATATATTTTTTTGAGAAACTAGACACCAAGATTTTTTTTAGCTGTGCAAGAAAAATTGGAACATTTTCCTCAACATTCTGCCATGGTTGGTATGTGAAAAGCTATTATTGCGTGATGTTTATCGAATATAGCATAGTACATTATTACCTCAGTTTCAGTATTATGTACCGCATGTCGTCAATTGTTTGCTGAGCATACAAAAATATTGTAACGCAACTAGCGATGTTCAATTTCCTTATTGATTAATCATGTGTTTACTGAAAGGGTAACGTGACGTTGCCCATAACTGTATACATTACAGCGACAAGTTTCCGGAAGTAATTGGTGTGTAATTATATTTGCACATGACGATACTCCTCTGCTTTGTAAACGGTCATTAATACCACCCAATAAACTGAACGCTGTTTATTGATTTCGACCAGCTACAAGCACTGCATAAATACAAGTACAGATAAGACCAAAATTATCCTCGAACATGCATACGCCATCGTGTCGGTTGTTGAAATAACGTGATACTTTAACTGGTAATAGAAACAAACTTTTTTGGGTAAAAGAAGTATTTTATTTTTCAGATATGCAAGGGTTTAGTGTTTAATATATATTATTAATTTTAGTTTGATTGCTATTCACTAAAATGTGTTAGTGCCACATAAGCATTAAGAGCACGTTACAAAAGTTTAACTTGTTTGAGTTATTATGAAATTGGATTGAATGATTTTTTTTATCCGGCCGTGAATGGTATTTGGTCTCTATCCTAGTAATTGTCTGTGCTGTTTTGGGTTTGTCAGTAGTCCCGGTTATTTTGTTTGGACCTTCCCACTGTTTCATTGTGTTTTTGTGTTGCGTCTGACATAATTTATATACATAGATAAAAGATAAATACATAGGCCTATACATACACACACACACACACACACATATATATATATATATATATATATATATATATATATATATATATATATATATATATATATATA
>PNEQ01114308.1:0-11304 GCA_003012365.1 Medauroidea extradentata
AAAAAAAAAAAAAAAAAAAAAAAAAAAAAAAAAAAAAAAAAAAAAAAAAAAAAAAAAAAAAAAAAAAAAAAAAAAAAAAAAAAAAAAAAAAAAAAAAAAAAAAAAAAAAAAAAAAAAAAAAAAAAAAAAAAAAAAAAAAAAAAAAAAAAAAAAAAAAAAAAAAAAAAAAACCTTTCTATACAATATATGGAAATTCCCAAAGTTTCCCATTTGGGGGAAAAATGCCGCTTGAAGCTTGAATAAATTATCACCAGCTTGCATACAGGGCTACGTTGCCATAACGTTGTGCACATTAAATAAACGACTAAGTTTTACGAAAATATCGCCTCTGTTACTTACATATAGCGGATGAAGTGATAGGCACACAATTCAAACCTATTCAAAACCTTTGACCTTTGAACATATTATATAATTATGAGCAAGTTTCCATGACGTGCAAATACTGTAAATTTAATATTTTCGCGCTGTCATAGGAAATAAATACGAATAGACGAAGTAACAGAGTTTGTTTGTAAACGCTTACGCTTTTAAATACATAATATACACGTCTATATTTAAAAACAAATACCTGGCGAGGTGGGCGCAACGGTAATGCCTTGGACTCGCATTCAGGAGGATATTGGTTTGGCCGTTACAAGGCATGAATTAATTTGGTAACTTCTAAAAAATTCCTTCTCAATGATTTCACGTGTCGAATCGTGTCACACTGATAAAATAATTTAATCTTCGTAAGCTGTTATAAAATCATATGGCAAAAGTTATCACAGTGGTTATTTTATGTTTTAAATGTAATTTCAGAAAAAAAAATAATTCCGGTATAAAACAGATGAGAACGAATACTCACAACAGTTCGTGTCATTCACAGTGCAATAACATTGTTACTGGCCTAGGTGAAATATTCACGCATCAGTTACCACCTACTGCATGCACCCCACGTTTTTCGTTTTTGTTTTAAAAGTATTTTCATAAGGTAAATTATTTTGTACTTTTTAGTTCGTGTTGAAAACATTGTATATTAAAACATATTTAAAACAACTTTTGTTAAAATGTGGTTCTATATTGTTACTACTTGTTATTGAAACTTGAACACATGGTCATTTTGGTTTTATAGCCGCCAACATAAGGTCCATAAACGTAAACCTGACGACCTGGACAAGCTCTCTGTGTTCAAGAAATGTTGGTTTCAAATTCACGAGAAATAAGAGCTTCAAAGTGAGTTCACACCATTTTCTAGCAGGCATGTTTATAATCACAAACTGCTCAGTCAAGGGTATGAATAAACAACGAAGTTATGTATTTTCTTTTCAATACAACGAAATTTACATAAATCTGGAGAAATTTATACTAATTTACAAATACACAAAATTGTGTAATTCAGTAATTCAGTTACTTCGAGGAGTTTTCCATCGAATAGTTATAGTAGTTGTAAACTACGCTTATTCGGCCTGACATTATATATATATATATATATATATATATATATATATATATATATATATATATATATATATATATAAATGAATCCCTATTTCCCTTGGTCACGCCATCACGCGTGAACGGCTGGACCGATTTCACTATTTTTTTGTTGTGTTTGTTATTGTCAGGAGAAGGTTCTAATTTAAAAAAAAAAATTTAAAAATTGCGCGGAAAATTAGAAAATTTAAGAATACTTATTTAAGGATACTTAACAACCATATAATATTATGTCGAATATAACCTTAGAGCTTTGGACAATATAAACATTTGACAAAGAAGATGTAAAAAATATGAATATCGTTTAAAACAAATGCTTCGATCGGAGTTATTTTCTTCATAAAAAATAAATAAAGAAAAAAACTGAATTTCTTAGTGTACATCACGGTTAGTTCAGAGCCATTACGCCTTGAGGATGCTATAATTTCGTCAAATGCTGAACAAATACGAACATTGTTTTCCATAATTTTGTCTACATGCTTCCTGTCTTAACGATGACTATTGAAATCGAATTGTTATAATAAGTAAAAAAAAGTGTGTTTATTATTCTAATGCTTTGTGATATACAATATTCTTAGTATCTAAATAGTTTTGTTGGCATTCCGACACGGGAACAGGCGACATATAACTGGCAATGTGAAAAACATGGATTTACAAGATTGATGACACATACGCTTAGCGACTGCCCTTGAGATTTATTTATCGACATTAATTATAACAATTTGATTTTAATAGTCATCGTTAAGTCAGGACAACGTCTGTCGGGTTCAGCTAGTACTATTTATAAATGTCTGTCATATCTTGTAACTTTTAGGTAGTTTTCATTTTCAGAACGAAGCCGAGCAATTGTTCACACGTAATTACGCGGGCTCTAGGACGTAATTGTGTAATCGTCCCTCATCACGCCACTCGCAAGAGCGCAGCACTATGGTTTCTCGCGCTGGGATCGGTTAGATGTCCAGTATTATCTTGTACTGTTGTTATCTTTCAACGTCAATGTGCAATGTAGCATCTGTCTGCTCACTACCTCTGACATCCCCCGCTTACACGACACTATCACCAATACTTTGAAGCTTTAGTAAACTACTTGACACAATGTCAAGCACAAGTACAGATTCCTTGTTTCGAAATATGTATACGGCCAGTGATTTTTGCTGAAAATAATTTTGTAACAACTTGTTTCAATGCCTTACGTGCACACCTGCAACTCTGGTCCGTGGTTATTGGCAGAATATAATAGGGCAGAGGCGTGGCTCATTTGACTGCACCAACCAGAACAATGTTACCCTACACCACACGTCCGTGATTTGCAGGTATGGCCCCGAGACACCGAAAGTTAAAAACTTCCAATCACTGACCATATAGCAGCGAAACAGGAGTTCACATAAGGCACTGAAACACATTGTTGCATAATTCTTTTCACCAACAATCACTGCCTCTTAAGATGTATCAGGGCCACCTCGGACTTTAAATATTGTCTGTGGTTACGGGATACTTACACGCTACTGGCTGTTGTAAGTTCCTGCTCCTATCAGTCCAATGTTTCCTCGGGAAAATGACAGGTCTTTTAAGTTAGCGTTAATAACCGCTTGCACCAGAACACTTCATGTTTCGAAAACAATCAGCAAATATTTTCCCTCTACATGAAAGCACATTTTGTGTTACCTCATGTATATGTCTGTTTTGTAGATTATTCCGTAGGTACCCATTCTGCATAATTGTTTATTTGATAGCAGGTTTAGTAAGGTTTCCACGATTTTGAACATTTTTGTATGGTAGGTTACTGGATAACTTAAACTTTATTTTCGGTAATTTTTTTACCCCTAAATATAGGAAATAACTGAAAATTGTAAATTTTTTTTTACGTATTCAGTTTTGTGAAAGCACACTTATTATTTGATTTTCGAAGTTAAGAAACAGGTTTCTAGAGTAAAATTTGTATCCAAATAAAGTTGTAGTTTAAATGACGGCACCTTCTACCAGAGTAGAAGTGAGTTTAACAAGCCCTGGGGGCCGATTATATATAGCTTTCTATGTGCGCGACGCAAAATGTACATCTGCGCTGCGTCTAGTTGCTCTGTAATGTAATTAACTACGCTGTCACGTGCAATAGAAGGCCCATTTTACTTGCACTGCACTTGCGCTGCGTAGGTGCAAACAGCAGGTGGTGATATTTAAATCGGGGCCCAGCGGGTCTATTACGACCTCGCGTCGCTAGCTTGCGATTGCACGAAACTTTGCGATGCATAGTAGCATACAGGATGTTGCAAAAAGGTACGGCCAAACTTTCAGGAAACATTCCACACACACACACACACAAAGAAAGAAAATATGTCCATATCACATATTTTCTTTCTTTGTGTGTGTGTGGAATGTTTCTGAAAGTTTGGCCGTACCGTTTTGTAACATCCTGTAGATAGCAAGTTCGTGATTATGACCGTCCTCAATTGCGAGTGTCGCTATCTTTTGCGAGTACGCAGGAACTTTGCGAAGGCAGTTGGCAATGCTTCTGTGGATACACGTATCTCTTTGAAAAGTGTTCCAAACTTGCTGTTTATAGCGACAGATATTTCTCTTAACGCGGTTAATTATCATCCTCGATGGTAGTGCCACGTGGTCTAATAATTATGTAACTGTTTATATATGCTGCACTAGATGTCAGTAAAAATTCCATCACAACACTTAAGTTATTTTAGCAGCGATGTATACAAGGGAAGTAGTATCATTGAAGACATTTTGAGGTGATATATACTGAAGACAAATCTCTAACTATCAGTCTTACAACGTAATGTTGGGCTTTGTGAGAACACTGAAATTAGACATTTACAAAACGAAATAAAAACTGTCTCTAGTAACAAATGAAAATATACACACCCATAAATAATGCGTAAATACATGCCCTTTCCAGGGTTTGAGTTAATATTGAAGAATGTGTGGTTCTTCTGTATTAGGATTTACAATGTTAACATTTACGACAGGAGTGATGAGGCAAAGTCATTAACTACATTTGAAAGACTCATTTTTCGCCTAAATATTACATTCGCATAAAAGTTAGTGAATATTAGTTTTAAAAATATGTGTTAAGTAACGTATTAATACAACAAAAATATTGTTATTATAAAATACTACTTATTTTGTCGGTTAATTGTCTCGTTATTGAATCTTGACATTTAAGAACAACTGCACATGCAAATGTTACTCAGTTTAAAACATGAAAGTGAAGCTATAGTGACATGGAACTGTAATTTACTGATTAAATGGACAGAGAAAATTAATTAAAACGCAATAAAAAACTATTTCAGAGATATTGGGACCGATTCCACTCCAATACCAGACACGCGGGTTGCAACGAAGCTAACCAATACTCCAACATAACATTTTGTGAGGCGCTTCTGTCAAATGGTCCACATGCAGTACTTTCATCTTGTTTAAAATCTTGCATAAAGTTATGCTATAGTAAAGGTTTTATTAAAATAATCTGTCTTTTGTATTCGTGAAACTAATTTGCGAAGCATAAATACAGATATAACATATGCACTGGACTGTTTCTACGCCAACTAATTAAATTTCAGACGTTTAAATGTGTGGGGTTTCAGCAACTCAACGAAAATGTTCTCCATTTTATCTTAGAAATTCACTTTGTGAGTCTAGCGAGACGGCGTGTTAGTTTGCGACAGACTTTGCGAATGGTTTGCGATATGTATGCGTCACGTGGACAGTTGCCAGTCGCAAAGCGAGGGAGATGCAATTACTTTCAACACAAAGTCTAGTTTAGCGTGGCTAACAATCGCAGAGCTGCTTTATGACATAGTCATAACAGACCAGCTGGAGTGCTGTCAGTGTCACGCCACCATTGTGGTTGTGACGAGGTGAGAGGTGTCGATAACCAGAGTGTGACGTACATCTATCTACCTGTCATTGTTGACCTTCAAGTGAAGTGAAGTTGACAGCTCTGGTGAGCGCCCAACACTTCAGCGCTCGTGTGGATAAACTAAACTAAGCACGACGAGGTAGGATACGGGAGTTGGGCTAAACCTTAACATTCACCACGTTGCCACATGCAACAATTACAACCAACTCATTTGGTAATCGAACCCCGGTAGCCGTCGTGGGAGGTTTAAGACCCGGAGCTTAACTTAGTGTTGCCAATAAACCATCAAGGATAGCACGTGGCGTGGAATAATGAACACAGTGACTTTTCACAGTTGTTGTCGCTATGCCGGAACCTGGATTACTTAAGCAACTATGAGCCCTACTTAAACTATGTAATAAAGTACGAAGTGATACTTGTCTAATCAAATCTGCTCGAGGTATTGGGGACAGTGGTAGGTATGTCCTAGAGCCATACATGTCAGAAAAATATATTACTCGCTATATTTAAAAATGAAGAGGAAATAAGATCTTAGAATTTACCTATGCGGATATAGTGTTTGATAGCTGAGTCATAATGCTGAGTTAAGCTTGTCTTACTCATGTTATACTTTTATGTGTTTATCCTACGATCCAATTAATATTATATTTGTTAATAATTTATTCAGGAATTCTACATACTGTAAGACTGAAAAGCCTACTATTTTGTAAGAGTTCACTTTACTCAGAAATAGCTATTAAGTATTTACTTGTAACATAATATGGATCCTTGGAAATGTATACTTTACTATTGTAAAATATCAGACATGATTTGTCCTCAATAAAATATATTAATTTTTTTAGAAGTAGTTTACGCACCTGCTACCAAAACCGAAATGCATATTTTTATTTGACATTGTATAAATAAGCATGCAGTTCCGTACAGGCAATATATTGGTAGCGTAGACAGTCTCATGATACATGTGTTAAAATATAAAAAAATGATTTAACATACATTATTGATTTTGTCGAATAAATTACCAAGGTGATTAGTTTTGCATACTAAAATGTAACATTGTGATATTCTAATTGTATATAGGTCAGCCTTAAAGCTTCCAAGATGCCGAAATATAATTGCAATGTACACCGTTAGTACTAGAGAAAAGAGAACCAGTTTCCGTAGGGACCAGGAGACGTAAATGTGGGCTGAGGTATTTCGGGGGAGCTTTGCAATACTCGTTGGCTAGCTTTCACCCAAAATGTCACTATTTACCCACAAATAATATAGAACTATCAAAATACCCTCTCTTTTCCCCGAATTTTTTATTTATTTATTTTTTATTTTTCAAAGTCTATTACTTCCGTCACGCTTGATCTTCACATTGACCCCGAGGCCTTGTTCTATGACGTGCCTCATAGACCCCCACCCCCCCGACTTATTGGCCTGTCTCTACAATTGAGATAATAAACTCCGAAGATTATAGGTCACACACATTCTAATTAAAGGCAATTTCCTCAACCTGTCTTACCGACCTCGAGGATTAGAAGTCTCATACCTCACCACTGAGCCCTGTCTGCCCAACCAGCTAAATAGATCCATAAGCCTTCTTAGTCAGCCTCATCGACCACGAGGATTATGTATCACTTACATTCTTACCGATGTCTGTCTCCTCAGCTTTCCAATCCGACACAGAGGGTCATGCACCTGTCTGCCTGGCCATATCGACGCCGATTCACATACTTCATCACTGAGGCTATGCTCCTCAACAGACCCCATAGACCCCTGTTGATTATGGGTCATATAACTCCTCAATTCAATCCTGTCTGATTAACTAGCCTTTTTGACGCTGAGGAATATGGTCCTACCCACCACCACAACTGGCCTTATAGACCTGGAGGATAACAGGTTATATACATCCTCACTGAGGACAGTCTTTAACAATTCATTTGCAGCCCACAACAAACCCACAAACTCCACATGCGTAAGTGCACTGTTAGAAAAAATTTCTGTGAAATTACGGAAAAGTACAGGCAAAAAAATTATCCAGAAATCTTTGTATAGTAATGGACAGTCAGTTTTTCTTTATAACAGAACCCTCCATAAAATATCGGACAATCTGTTTTCCGCAAAAAAATTTAAATTCTTTAATCTATTAGCACTCCATTTTCCAAAAATACTACATTTTCTTATTAACTATGTTTTCTCGAGATTCTTATACACTATTTAACAACCTGAAAAATTTTCCAGATTTGCTGGGATTCGAACCCACGATCTTATAATTACAAGACAGAAGCTCTAACCATTGTACCACAGCAACAATTCATGAGTGTGCGAGTTCCACGCAGTGGTAAGATATCAACTTTATAAGAGACAACTTTTGTATTTGACATCCTGATTTTAGAGAACTTCATTAGTTACATTATGAGAAAAAGATTTTATTCTATAGAAATAAATAACATTAAAGGTACATACCCCCTAACGCGAAACGCAGAGAACACGTGCGATTTTTTTCAGCTGTGATGAAGCGTGGAGAATACAATATGTGTGTGGCCATTGAGTGGGGTAGGCTAGAAGGGAGGGGCCAGGAGAGGCTAAAGGGGTATGCTTTAAGACAGGACAGGGGTATATCATACGGAGAGTGGGGTTATGTCAGGGAGGGGGTATGTCATAAGGGTAGAGATAGGCTAGTACAAGCATAAGGTGCAGGAGAGGGGAAGACATCCACTTCCCCCTGATGGTATTTAGGAATAACATGTACCAAAATGGTCCATTCCCCTCACTATCCCTCTCCCTTCACTCCCCTGCCCAACCCCTTCTAGGGCAGTGCTTAAGCCCTCAGCCAATCACAGACCTCATGGCATATAGGTGCTATTCGTACCGAAAGAACACAAGAACCAATCCCAGCCAAGGACACGCTCCCCTAATGTCCCTGTAGGCCAATAGCAGCACTCGTGAGAGGGGGGACTAATGCTATTCAAATGTACCTTATGCCGGTTTTGTTCACAGTTGGGTCAAAACGCCCACGTGGTCACTACTCGGAACACTTCAGTAACTTACTGGACTGCTCGGCCTTTTGTCCATGCACGATACTTGTCCTTGTTTGTATTGCTCTTCTCTTCGCTGCAAAGTGTGAACAACCAGGAAGCAGCACTTAACTTCTATTACCGTAGCTTGTCTTGTCTTCTTGTCGTTTAGCACCATTGTCCATGCACATAAACTCCAGGATTTATAGTGATTATTAATACCACTTTTTTTTTAAAGAAACACAGTAAAATACACTTTAATATTGTAGATACTTATTTCCATGAATTTATGGAAAGTTACGGTCAACCATCCGTAAACTGGTAATACAGACAAATTTCCGTAAACAAAAATTACGGAAGCCACTTCCGTAAAATTACAGCTCTTTTCTGTAAATATATCCGTGAATTTACGGAAATTTTTAACAATGTGGTGCTTGGATGGAATAGCCCACAAATAACATTCAAATATTTTTGTAGATTCTTGAAGGAAAGCTAAGTTGAGAGAGCCCATCTTCTATCAGAACAAAAAAAAAAAAAAAAAAAATAGTTGACGCAAGTGTTTAAAATATAAAACCGTATGCATTGCATTTATTTAGTCATGACCTGCAAACGTAATTACCCAGTAAAATATATTATTTTTAGAATAAAGGCTCTTACTTGATTTTAACGAAAAACGGTAACGCATTTTGTACTCTAGTCACAGCTCTAACATAACAAAAATTGTCTACACTCTAATAACACGTTGCCATTTTTGTTCCAAAGCGTATTATTTTATTCTTTGACTAATTTGCACCACTGAAGCACTACGCATGTTGATTATCAGTTTTAGGTAGACCTACACACATCTATCTACAGTGTTTGTTGCAAAATAAATTTATAAAGAACATTGACTATAAGGAAGTAGAAAATGTATATACATTTACAAGGTTTATTTGTGAACAAAAACATTGAGCTGTCAGGTCTAGGTATTATTTAAAAATAGTTAACGTATCTTTTTGAAACTGAGGACGTGGGAATTGCTGACAGTCGTAATAACTCATATGATTAAATAAAGATTAATATATTTAATGACTCTAACAGGAAGAACTATAGTTAATGCTACGTTAATTTCGCGGATAAATGCAAGGTAAGGCTGAATGCCAATGATTCGATGATTGCCAATGCGTGTACAAGACTAAGAAATATAAGCCACTCTTAGTCATATTAAGAAAATACCACCTTTCCCGAAAATATTTTAAAATTTTAACAAATATATCTTATCTATAGCAATTTAAATATATGAAACAAATGTATAAGATTTTGTTTTTCAAACTATAAATTTAATGCAAATTATAATAAAACATGAACACGAGTAAGGTTTACTGATAAGGAAATGCTAAAAATCCCGTTGTAAAACTTCCTGCTCCTTACTCAGAGATCGAAATGAAGTTTTGCAACACGGTAATAATAAACGCTGTAGTATGATAACTAATTAGTAGTTGGTTCTTCAGTGGCAACGCCCACAAAGCATAGTTAACAAGCCTGCCCTGAGGGCTGCTATAGCTATGCAGGTCCACGGTATGCGGAGTGAGCTGGATGATGTTCGTGGAACGTGCATATACAGAGAGCTAACATTCACCACACATATGCAGCCTGTCTTTGCATCATGGCTCCGTTGTTAAGGGCTAGGATCTAGTTTCTCACTCTGAACACAAAGTCATCTTGTTTTGTAGTACTTGAGTCGCCACGAAGAGTGACGTCATGCGCACAGAATAGGCTAACATTATGTACGGGGAAAACTGCTTACATCGGCGGCGATTTAAAATTAATTTCGATGTTTCTGCAAACTGATGCATTTATCGAATAAAAACTGTTAGCGGATACTTAAATCAGCAATATATCGTTTATTTTAGCTAGATATGAAGGATAATAAAATAAATAGAAATCGTAACAACACAAACGTGCATTATATTAATATGCTTGCTGTCTTGGATATACTGGCACAGAACCAGATTCAATATTTAACTACCCAAGTCAAAATTCACTTCGCTCTGAATGTTGTTATTCCAAAAACAGTCATCAAAAATACAATCATACATTATCATTAAGTAGAAAGAAATTATTACAATGGTCCAAAAAATCACATAACGACGTAAATAATTTCTGGAGAATGCGTAAAATAAAGCAATGATAGTAAAATAAAAAATGCACTTGTGATCATGAAAAATTTGCAGACCTTTATGCTATACACACATACACACACGTATTGTCTATAATATATATATATATATACACACATGAAAGATGTTCGGCAACAACAACCACAGTAACACCACACTAATCCACGAATCCTAACCTAGATTAGAAACGAAAAGGTTTGTAGCATAATGGTGAATGTGACATTTTATAAGCACATGTAATACAGCATTGTAGTTAGTCCCCTCTTGCGCTCCGCAGGTATATTACTTCTTCTACTACGACTGTTCTGAGCTGCATATTATCAGAGCAAGTTAAACCCCGAGCAGTTCGGACATGGTTATACGTTTACTTGACGTGACATACAAAATATTACATGAACGTGGAGCGCAAGAGGGGACTATATCCGTGCAGAGTTGCCACAATTGCGCGCGTCAAATGTCGTACTACATTTTACCAATAACACTTTCGTCTCCAATTTACGCGAGGATTCTCGTGGCGTGTATTTTATTATGTTTTTTTATGGTCAACCTGCATGTATATACAATATATAGTGGGTGTATATATATAATATATAGTGGGTGTATATATATATATATATATATATACAGGGTGTTCGAAAAGTCCTGCACGATAACGTACGGGACGGTAGGGGTGGTTGTGGTGAGCAATTTGAGATGGGAAACCCGGGGTCAAAGCTCAACCGTTACGCCCCTACGAGCAATGTAAAAGTATGAACATGTTTGGCAACGTCGCAGCCCGAAGACGTGGTTTGTCTTGCGT
>PNEQ01114309.1:0-11276 GCA_003012365.1 Medauroidea extradentata
AACTAAACATGAATGATAAATTTATTTTGAAATATTTTATGAACCAGAACTGTTGTATGGTATTTATTTAAACGAAGTGGAGTTGTATCACGAAGTTAAAATCCACCAAGCGCAAAGGAGGTTATAAAATGGACGCCGAAATAGCTAAGCAGAAAATCGGCGTGCTTGTAAACGAACATATGTTCTATCCGCTCTGTCATACTACGTGTGAAACGGGCGGCGATGATAGACTAGTGTCTTGTCTTGTGCTTCAGTTGCCTCGGCTTCTGCATGTTACTCATCCCGCCGTTATCAACCGTCCTTCATTCGTCTTTCTCTCTCTACCCCCCCACCCTCCCTCTCGTTCCTAAAAAAGCCAAGCTCGTAGCATTTCGCTTTCCTACTAGTTCACGAGATATCCGCATAGATCACGCTCCGTACGTCCGTGGCCGAATGCAGCGCTATCCTACGATGGAAAAAAGAACCACTTCAAGTGACCGCGCACGAGAATATATTATCTCCCTTGCCGTCTTAAGTAATACATGAACGTTACAAGTGATGAAAGAGTGATTATGTGAAAGAAGTTTTAAACATAAAGATAATAAAACCATTTATATCTACTTAGGTTTAGTTTCAAGTTATCACATATGTGTTTAAAAATTAATGTATAAGTGATACAAAAAAAAAGTATAGTTTTTTGTTTCAATCAGCATAAGCATACATGAAAAAACAGCACGATTACAGTAGTCGTACCAGGTAGAGGTAGACATAAAATGTCTTTGTTGCAGTATTTGAAATCATTTTGTCTTTGAATTACGAACACTTTTTCCAATAATAATTTTATGTAACTAGATGTCTCGTTCCAAAACACCAATGGCGAATACAAAAGTCTGAATACACGTAAATGTAGTCATGATCTCTCTAGATGGCATTCTAAAATTTGGCTCAGCATGATGTCTGTTAAATTATAGAGGCTTACTTGAGTTTAGATGGACGACATTAAGGGTGTTCAAGTGCTATAAAGACATAATTTTTTATTTATGTGAAATAGTGTTGGTTTTGTAGACGATACTTTTGAGTGTAGTTTCCTCTTACGAAACAATTTTAGCTGGTATAATTTTCTCATAACGGTGCGTCAAAGTAAAAATTTGCATGTTCTGCTGCCATGCAAATAGTGAAAACTTACATACGTGAAATAATTCACGGTGAAATAACATACTATGGGCTACGTAATAAAACATTTGAGAAAGTCCCGCAAACTGTTTTTGAATTTTCAAACAGTTTTAGAATTTGCAACTTTTTTCTGTACTTTTGCGATTTTTTTTAATTCAATGTATTACGTTGTCGTTTTTTTTTAATGTTTTATTTCATAGCTCGTGGGATGTAAGTTCTCAGTGAATTATTTCGTTTAAGTATGTCAGTTGGTTTTCACTATTTGCATGGCAGCGTAACAAGCAAATTTTGACTTTGACACCCTGTTATGAGAAAACTATGAGAGCTAAAATTGTTTCGGTAAGAGTAACATGTACTCACAAGTGTCGTCTACAAAACTTACAATATTTCATAAAATTATAAAATAAAAGATTTTTTCGCATTTGAACACCCTTAAGCGGAATGGAACCAACTCAAAAATTAATCGATTTGGAGATAATCACACCACTTAGAAGAAGAAGAATAACTAAATAACTTTTTTGACGTAAAATAAGATCACAGAAAATATTGTTTATATGATTCTTAGATACACACAGAAAACTTTGACCTTGAATATCTCAGCTCCAGTTAACTGTGGGTTGTTTCCTTTGTGTTTAATTGCGTCCAGTTAAGGCTTGGAAGACTTCGTAGGACGTGATCTTCCTTTTGGCCGACCCGTGTCTGGCGAAGATGTCTACGTATTTTTAACACCGTGTTTGTTGATGGCCTACTGGAACAGCTGCATCTTTGGTGCCGTGATACCTTCCCTTATGGTTGTTCCGATTCCCTTGAGACCCCTCTCACTGAGGAACATCTCACTTCTTTTCAGATAACTAATAAATTTGGCTATTATCGGCCGCACACTTCATTTCTTCTTCCGGGCCACTCTATGGCTGCGATAAATGTTCCCGCGACTAATGTCTACTACAGTCTGTTTTGCAAGTCGCACCACTTACTCGTCCGTATTCTCCATTTCTTTCTCAGTTATACCAAATATTCGTTAACTGTTACGCCTTTGGTATTGTTCGAGGTCGTCGTATTTTCTTGTGCACTCACATTTTAGATGGTCCATGTCTGCCTCTAGATCAGAGAATTGTTGCTTTAGCACTTCACATGCGTTTGAATTAAAGCCATATTGGCTTCAAGGCTTTCGATAACCTTTTTCGTCACTATGCCCTTAATGGCTCCGGCAATTTGTTTTACCATGTCACTACTAACGAGAGTTTCTGGTACGGTTTTCCGTATTATTTATGCCAGATCTTCGCTCTGTCCACCTCTGGCTGTAGGGATTTTCTTTTCTTGTAGCTTCATACTGATCTGGGGAAGCGCGCGTCACTATTTTCTCCGCTCATTTAGTCAATTTATCAAATAATTTAAGCAATATACGCGTATCACTTCACCTGCCACTTTTATTGTTGCTAGAAATAATTTACTTTCTTTTTTTTTTTTTTTTTTTTTTTTACCGTTAAAACCTTCAGAGACACTTTTAACAGGAGCTCCACTCACGTCCGTTCACTCGGCCACCATCTTATTTACAGTGTTGCTTTACTGAAAGGACAAACAACATTTTCAAAAACTTCATGCCTACATAAATATTAATACATTTTGAACTTCTTGAGAAGTCATATTACCCCGAATGTTACCCCGATTCAGGCGCAAAGGAGTTCAAGATTATGAGACAGGATTCGAAAGTTTCCGAGAACGCTTGGATGACATCGTGGCTGCCATATTGGTTTAGAATGATTCTGACCTTTACCTCAAAGTAGTCAACAGTAATAACCGTAAAAAATTAGAAAACTAATATAGAAAAAAAAACATTATAAAATATTAACTTCTATTCGCAATCCTGTAAACTAATTGTGGTAGCTATGTTGTTTTCAATTCTTACTGCCAGTAATTTTTTTATAAAAGGAGGCAGCTTTATAATTTATATTTCTGATACACGATTGTCAATTATATACCTATTAAGACCACTACTTTAAACTGTTTGAAATATTACGACAACCGTTTTAACCTATGTACGACTGTTATGTTTTCTATTACGTATAGGCCGCTACCTTTCATTTCTTAGAAATTATATTAAAATTAAAATTGTGCATTTAGAATATATCAATTAAAATACTTACAGGAAGAGGAGTCGTCAGTCTGCATGGGTTACACTGCTTAAAAATGGTGCAGTGAATCCGACCTATACCACAGTCCAGTCCCCATGCTACTGATACTGTTTTGTATACTCATGCAGATTTACTAGGTCTCTACACTCACTACTTTACCATTCCTTCTCCCTTCCCCAGCCATCGTACATAATATCCGCAACTCATCACACAACACTCACATACCAGTTCCCCATTTTTAATTAATGCATATTAGCCTCATGAGTGCCCGGCATGCATCCTTCACATGTCATTGACCCCGCTTGTTCCAATGTCAGCATGTGCCCATTACATCTGATCATCTAACTTTTATCGCCAATGGTACTGCTGACTAGCGATTAACCGATACCACATTTATATACACATGTTTAATGTGCCATTTTAATGGTGCTGAACCACGATACAGTAAACCGATTTAGTAAACTGATTTCGCACGAAGTGAAGTTCGACAGTTTAGACACCGGGACACTTAGTAAAACTAACATGTATCCTAACTTAAGAGTTAAAATAATAAGAAAATTTTTAAAGGGTTATTTTTCATTCTTATTGAGGAAAATAGACTCATTAGTTGTAAAGCTTACAGCATGTTTAATTTGGAGTAAACAGATAGTACCTCTAAATATTTTATTTATAAAATTCTAAGGTGTTATTGGGATTTATGATTTTGTTTTTTTATAAATTTTTGAAATAATGGTAAATTCACATTTAATTTATGAACATATTTTATGTTAAAAATGCGTATTGAGAATTTAAAAAAATTTAATTCTTTGAATTAAGCTCCCAGTAAAATATCTGCACGGCAAAAATGGAAAGGAAAGTATTACAATTATTGTTGTTGTTTCATATTGTAATTTTATGTACTCGAAGTAGTGTCTCGAGGTATATGGAACTAAATTAGAAGTGGTTTTTCCTTGAAGATAGTAAAATAATATATTGAACACTGGCGCTCCTACAAACTTCTTTTCTCATAAAGGGACCACTTCTTGTGTCGAATTGTCGTTCTGCAGCCCAGCTCTGATCACCCACATTGATTGGTGTGTCTACCTGATCTCTGTGGTAGTGACCACTATCCAGTTGTTTTAAACCATGTTTATGATGATACCCCGCCATTTTTCTACTCGCTGGATAGTAAAACAAGCTGACTGGGAATAGTACAGACAGTCACTTCACTTTACTGATGACCAACATTGTGAAGTGGATGTGGCTGTCTCGTCTTTCGTTGCAGCAGTGGTGTCAGCAGCAGAGGTTGCCATCCTGAAGTCATCGTCTCGTCGGCGTTGTAGTGTGGCCTGGTGGAATGATGAGTGTAAGGATGCAATCCGTGCCCGGCGAAGTGCGCTTCGAAGGTTTACATTGCATCCTACTCAGGCGAACTTAGAGCTGTTTCGCATAACATAGGCACGAGCTAGGCGGGTAGTACGGGAAAGCAAGAGAAAGGTTTGCAGGGCATTTATGTCGTCTCTTACAGCTTACGCAACCAGTAAATATATTTGAGATAATGTGAAAAATGTAATCAGCTAACCCTTTACTGTAAATATTCCCTTCCTTCGGCATAGTAATACAGTCTTTACTGATGCCGAAAACATTTGCAATTTACTGGGGTAGGCATTTTATCAGCATTCGAGCACAGACCGATACCCACTCTAATTTCAGGCCCAAAAGGCTTGCTGTGAAGAGCAGGTTGTGGACTTCGCAGTTCGCAAGGAGAGAACTATAACCAGACATTCTCTCTTAGTGAACTCGAGGTCCCTCTGCCGCTCGAAACACACTCCTGCAGGCCCTGATGGTATTCATTATGCATTTTTACTAAACTTGATAGTTGAAGGGAAAATCAAATTGCTGGGGATTTTTAATCTCTTATGGAAATCAGGATCTTTCCCGCCCCATTGAGGTGACTTAATCCTGATACCAGTTTTAAAGCCTGGAAAGGATAAGGGAGGTGTGTCCAATCATCGACCGATTTCGCTGATTAGCTGTCTCTGCAAAACAATGGAGATAGTTTGATAGTTTAAATTTTACTACAAATTATTATAATTTTTACATTCGCACTTAATTCTAAAAAAAATATGACAGTTGAAAGTCTGGAACAAATTATTTTCTTTCGCACACAATAAACTGGTAAGTAGCACAATTTAAAAGCTGAATTTTTTGCATGCACGAAATTTGAAATGTAAAATACTGCACTCGCACAAGATAAACTGACAAATTGTATAAGAGTTGTTTTAATTTTGGCAGTTGCACAGTTGAAATTACTCACTATTTACGGACTATCCATTGATGACGCACACTTTTTTTTTTTACAGAAATACTATAGGAAGGTAGTGTACCTGCAGGCTGCAGCGTTTAGATTCTCGTGTGGCAGGTACATCGTAGAGGCGTACTTCAGAACCGAGCGCAGTCGTCTTGGGAAGGAATGGTTTCTTTTCTATTTGTGTTCGGCAAGGTACCCCTCTCAAAAATTTTTTCGTCCGCAGAAGAACAGGATGCTGTACTCGTCATAACAGCAATTCCTCTCAATGGTCTGGGTGTGCACGGTCAAGTTCTACAACCGGGTTAACTGCCCAAAACCCCACCCGAATATTAGTAGTTACAAATAACTGAGTTCTGTTGCTACAGTCTAGTGTACGAGAAACTTACATTTTTTTAAAGAAAAACTTTGAAGAGTAGCGTTAACTAACCCATGGAATACCTCAGTAAAGAAAATAGCCGGAGAGTTAATATGTATTTTTTAAGTCTACGAGGCACTGCAGTAAATCACGACAACTAGCATCAGTTATTTGGAAAGTAAAAGATTTCTAAATTCAATGGATCCTGGGTCATTGTAAGAATATAGTGTAGAATTTTGTTTGATCTTTACACTCCAGTAACATTTGTCCATAGATATTTGTTTACTACTAGTAAGAGTCTTTCATAATTTTTTATTCGTGGTCTAAAATATCAAGATTTTGCTAAACGTTTCTTGTTATCTGTGCTCTATGCACTTATAGTATTTCAACTAGTATTGCCTTCTTCAGTAAACGACTTTTCAAAATCTACTAATTATTATTGTTTTCGAAGCCTAAATTAATAAAATATATATGTATAATAAAAAAAAAACCTCTTCGTAATTCTATTACACTCTCAAGTCATCAATCTCTGTGCTAATCACTTCAATTTGATTTACCATAATTCTGTTCTAGAAGTTTGAAATCTATACACACATAATAAACTATATTTTCTCAGTTGTAAAATATTCCATTTCGAACATTTCATAGAGAAAGAGGTAGAGTTGACTCAGTAGAATTTCAGAGAGCCAAGAGAATTTAATTTTTTTAAAATTTTTATTATATTACAACAGTTTTCGCTAAAATTTGCTTTCTTGGACTCCTGCCCTTCTAACAAATCGCGATTCAAATATTCTTAGGATTCACTGTCAAACCACCTGACCTTAGATATTCGAAAATAATTTTCAGATGTTCAACATTAATGTTGATATCAATAGAATACACCACAATGTAATCAACATAACTGAAGACAAAACAAAACTTCTAGTCGGCAAACAGTTCATCTAGTGCTCTGGATAGGATTTGAATTCCAAAATTAGCACCCATTGTCATCCTGGTAAACTCAAACTGACTCCAAGGATTACTAATAACTTTTACTTCCTACAGGAAGGATCAAGCTAACAGTGATATAAAATCTGATTAAGACTAATGGCAGAGACATATTTAGCTTTGCACAAATACTGCAAAGCACTATCAAATGTAGGGAGAGAAAAAATATCTAGGTAAATGTTCTTGTAAACCTCAGTACGACTGACTACAAACCTAAGTCCATCTCCTTCTGTTTTCTCCACAAGAAAACTAGGATGACGATACTCAGTTAAAGAAGGTACAATGACGCCTTCTTTCAACATCTTGTTCATAATATCCTTCATGTTTGCACATTTAGGAGGAGCAACACTAAGGTTTACACCGAATATTAATTTCATCTTTCAATGTAAATGTGTATGGTCTAGAGTCACATCTCCTTACATGAGTAGTAATGGCATCTTTAAATTCACTAAATAAATCTTCTTTAGCACACTCCGTTTTCATTTCAAAATCATTATCGCTAGTAAAAACGTACCACTCGAGTTCTCTCCATGTCATTGAAGTGTCACAAACATTTCATCATTGAAACTAAACTAAGGGACTTTGGAACTCATGTGCACAATGCCATGTACATACACTAAGAAATCAAACCCAAAGATCCCATCATAATTAAGACCTTTCATTATCCAAAACTTTACATTACATGAAAATAGTTCTATCTTATTGTGGAGAACCAAATGATCGTGCAAACTCGTAACCTTACCATTTGCCACACTCAAGGTTAAATGACACTCCATATAAGTCTTATTTATTTAGTTTTTGGGTTTATGTGCCCTTGGAAAGCACAAGGCCTTAATGAGGACAAAAATGAACTAGAAATCGGAGTCCTGACTCACCAGGCTTATGGTGGCACCAGTTTCCACCAAGAAATATGACTTGATTAAGAACATAAGAACTGATACACAGTACCCACTTTTAAACGCTCGAGTTTTTCTGAACTATTAGGTGATCATGATTGGTATTTGCATTCCCTGTACCATTCAGTTTCTTAGAACACTGAGTCTCCATGTGGTGGCAGGGTAAGAATACCCCCACAGCCAACTCGTACTTGTCGTAAGAGGCGAGTAATCGGGGTGCAATCGGACCTGAAAATATTTCATATCTTCATATAATATTTTTTCTTTAACCTTTTACTTTCTCATCATCCTTTCTCATTTCGTCTTACCAGGTCCCATCGTATCTTCCTTCTCTCTTTCATTGTCTGAGGCCAGGGTGATGTTCTTCCTATTGAGGGTCTATCCTCGCTTATGAGTGCTACCTCCGAACTGTGTGACCCTACAAGGTGCCTTTTTTAGTGAAGGTTTAGCGCACCCTTCTCACTGGCCCAGCAGGTGCGGAGCCCATAGGCACATACATGTAAACCCATATAGCACCACTTGGTGCCATCCCAGCACGAGGGGTTGTCATGGCCGCACTGTCCACGCACCCAAACCCGCAGGGACGATTTGCTCTATAGTGGGTAGCCTGGGATGATTTCCCAGGTAGTGGAATATAGCAGGCATCGTTCAGGATGTATGATTTGCTCTGGTTAGCCCCAGTGTACACTTCTGTGTGGTACTGGGGCAGTAATTTGCAGTGAATATCTGTGAAGGTTCGCTCCTAACCACTGCTCCAGTCGGTTATAGGTGGATCCCCCTCCGAATGGCACAAACCGTGAGGTGTTTGAACTGCTGGCTTCTATTTTCTTCCCCTTCCTCCGAATGGCCAAGTCGAGTTTGACAGTTCTCAGTAGTGGGGATTTTCAAAATAGCTATAAAATTAATCCACAGATTGTCTTCCTCATCAACCGAAATAAAAAACAATGGAGCGATAATAGTACTAATTCGAATAGTGATTTTGAAGTTAGTCGTGAAAATACAAATGAATGTACCAATTAAATTGTTCCTGGTAGTGAAAGGTATTGAAGGGCACCCTTTGAGTTCGAAAATTAATTGGTGGTGCTGCTCGTGGTGCAGTCAAGGATTGCGAAACAATAAAGAACTCTTTTCTTGATCGAGGCATCGAATACCGCTCAATCATGTGGAATGCAGGTAATGAAGATCTTCAACAGGGCTACAAAGAAGTTCCCATTGAAGGCATGCCCCACGTTGCACTGAATTAGAGCATGGGTGGCATTTGGTGTTCCGACCTAATTGATGTCTCACATTCAGAACTGATGTAGGAACACCACACATGATGTGTCACATATGTCTGTCGAGTCACAAATAAAACCTGATTGTCTACTTTAACCAACTGCTACTCTGTTATTGACATTTGGCATCCCAGTCCTTCCTCAAATGTTGAAAATTGGTCATCTGAATATCCATGTGAAACAGTTTTTTCCTTTTCCATTCCACTGCTACAACTGCCAGAGGTACTGACATTCGTCTGCCAATTGCAGATCACCCGCAATATTCCCGAAATGTTCTCTACCAGTACATCCGGAAAAAGAGAAATACAGCAAACCTTTTACTTGTGTCAACTGTGAAGGAAAACACCCAGTTTAGTCGAAGGAATGCACTATTTTGCAAGAAGAGCAGAGCATACAGACCATCGGAACAACATACAAAGATTCAATTAGCGAAGAATGCAAGAGGTTTAAAGCCCAACAAGGGATTGGTCCCTCTGTTTCTTACAGTGCTGTCGCCAGTGCTCGGCGACCAATGAAGGAAGCGTGTACTCAGACTGTCAATGTGGCGACACAGACTGTGAAGTCTCTCCTTGTATAAAAGCCACGAAAGTCCAGACCAAACGGACCTCGACAGTCAGGACAAAGTGTGGCCACAATTTGAGACTTCATACCAAACCTGCTCCAGTTGAACTTCACCAACAAGTTCTTTCAAAACCAGTTAGAAAATGTGAATATACCATCGCGTCAGGGTATTACAGCAAAGTCAACAACACTTACGGATTTTTCTGCTCCTCTTGCTTCGAGCGGTAAGATAGTAATTTCTTCATCACCTCACCAACCTGCTCTTGAAGTGTCAGAGGCAGATATTTGGTGGATTATGCTCTTGATGGCAATGATAGCTAAGATATATTTAAGTATACATAAGGGGAAAATGAAAAAGTAATGATCGCACCTTCTTTCTCATATAGTTCATGTACCTCCTCCAATGGAATTGCCCAGGTTAGTTTAGCTGCCTTGATGAACTAAGGCAACTGTTTACATCACTGACACTTTCCATTCTTCACTGACACTTTCCATTCTTTGCCTTCAAGAAAAACACTTTTGGCAAACAACTGATGTGTGCTTACGAGGTTACACATTTTACTGTACATATCACACAGCTGCTGATCGCATGTACTGTGGTGTGGGTATTACTGTCAGAGATGCAATCTATCGTGACCCTTGTAACAAAACCGCAAGATGTAGCAATAAAGGTGTACCTCGGCACATTCGTAACGATTTGTTGCAGGTACATACCTCCAACACAATTTTTTTCGCCTTACCGACTTGGAGGATCAGATATCCTAACTTCGACAGTAGGGGGAGCATGGGCGTTTTGACGCAACAGGGAGCAAAACCGGCCTAACCTGCATATGGTTAACATGCCAGCCCCCTCCCCTTGGTGGTGCAAGGCCTCTGATTGGCCAAGACGTTGTCTAGGGGGGCGTGTCCTGGGCTGTGATTGGTTGTAGGGGTCTTTTGGTACGAATAGTACCTAAGTGCCATGAGGTCTGTGATTGGCTGAGAGCTTAAGCCCCGCCCTGTATGTGTGTATTGATTGTGTGTATGTTGGCGAGGGGTGCAGAGGAGGCAGTGTACAGAGGGGTTGGCGACCCTTTTGGTACAAGTTGTGTCTAAGCACCATGTGGGTATTGATTGTGTGTAGGCGAGGGGTGGAGGAGTCTAGTATCTTGAAGAAATCTTCAAGACGTTACCCTTTTGGAGGAAATAGTGTCTAAGCGTCATGTGGGTATTGATTGTGTGTAGGTGAGGGGTGGGGGAGTCTACAAGATGCATATCATCTTGAAGACATCTTCAAGACATCTTGAAGAAATCTTCAAGACGTTACCCTTTTGGAGGAAATAGTGCCTAAACGCCGTGTGGGTATTGTTTGTTATGAGCAAGGGAGCTGTCTACAAGATGCATAGCATCTTGAAGACATCTTGAAGAAATCTTCAAGAAAAACTTATGGTTTAGCCCTTACTTGTCCCACAACCCTAAGACATATCCCAAGATGCATAGCATCTTGAAGACGTCTTCAAGACGTATAGCAGAACCTTGAGACATCTTGAAGATGTCTACAAGATGGCGCTAGAGAGAGTGTGCAACACATGTTACCCCCGTGTATCTCAGGCTTACCCCCTCCATCACTTAGGGGAGGACTGGAGTTGT
>PNEQ01114310.1:0-11304 GCA_003012365.1 Medauroidea extradentata
AGTTTTCTGACAACATACAAATACAACTTTTATAAACGCCTGGTAGTGTGTTTCCCGCGCGAGTGACTTGTTCTCCTTCTCTGACCTTAAAACCCGCGCAGCTGTTGGTCACTCGCACCCCATGCTGCGACACTTCACGCGTCCGAAATCGCTACCTCCTCACACATCATGTTTGCCTGGTACCAGTTTTCGCGGCACGATACTCTTTTCAGGCATCTTCTAAGAAAAGGAGGGATTTTTTAAGCGTAGGGGGGACAACCAATGAGCAAACACTGTACTTCAGAGGAGGTGGGCACAGGGGTTCGTGGAGGGAGTAAGGGGAAGCGTAGGGGAAACGTTCTGTGAAGAGACGAATTCGTAGAAGTGTCCGTCTCCCTACCCAGGCCTCTCAAAATGGTTAAAAACTACTTTCGTAAGAGGAGTCCTCGACTGGCGCATGGACGGCGTTGCAGCGTGTCACGCGCATACATTTTTACACGAAACCGCATAACTTATTCATATTATGTTTACCTACGAAAAGAACACACACTTGAAACCATGCTTCTATTTTTTCAAAAATGCAGCACGCTTGTTAGAAACATGGTATTCGGGACTCTCAAAATGGCTAAAAACGGATTTTTTAGACTGTTGTAACTCCGAAAATATTACCTAAATTCGTAAAGTGCAAAACGAGAGGCACGCGTTGGTCTTTACTTCAAACTATTCAAAAATAAAATATTGGGGCCACCGCTTAAAGTCCCATAGTTATATGACTACAACGGAAACCTTGCACGCCAGTTTGGCGCTCTGCGAATAGAGGCGATATGCTTCTCGTCAAGCGTGCGACACTGGCTCTTATCGCTACGCTGTTCCCACGCGTCAAATGTGGAAATTTGACACCGCGAAGGACTCCTCTTGCCTCAAATGCGTTGCAGTGTGTTCGTAAACAGGTTTTTTTACGGAACTATATTCCACGTGTGCCCATTGTGCCAACGTACGAAAATAAAACCAACTTCAGACAAGATCGGAACCTCATTGCGACGCCACGCTCATTAAAAATACTGTTCCTAAGCCCTCCAACATGGCTAAAAACGGCCTTCTCAGACTTCCGTAATTCAAAATGTACTAACCGGATGTACGTGAAACTCAGATTGCGACCTGCAATGAACTTAGTTGCAGACTTCCACCAATAAAATTATATGGTCGCCGCTTAATGTCCCATAGTAAAAACAGTTCGGCGGGAAGCTTGCTCGCTAGTTCAGCGCTTGGCTCGTTGAGGCGACACGGCATTGAATGGGCGCTTCAAAGTCGACCTTACAGCTCCGTCGCTGTTGAGCCTCTCACGCGCGTGTAGGCGGCCCCCTTAAGCTACCGCACCTGGGAACATACCAAACGGATTCGGTAATTAAATAGATACGAACATGCGTTGGAGTTTTTTTAAGTATGCTCGTTACAAATTAAATGATATGGTAACCTCTTCAAGACGCACGGGTACAATAATAATGGTAACGCACTGCACGCCAGTTGAGTGGCTTACGCCGGCCATACTCGCCCTTAGCACTCCATCGAACTTGTACCTTAACTTCCACAAACACGGCCTATCCATTGACGTGTGGTGCAGTTGCAACATTATTGGTTGACACACATAATAGTTGTAGCCGCACTGCGTTCAATGGCCGCAGTGAATTATTTTACATCACTGTCAACCCATAAACGTATCCGTATGCTAGCCACATCACATGCATCTAGCACAGTAGGGCAGTAAAGTCATGATGCACTTTTGACCGGTCACAGGAAAGCAATAAAAGAAAATAGAAGTGTGAAATGTGCACCAAATAAAAAGAAAACTCTCCATGTTTCTGTAGTATGACGTAAATGCATGTGTGTACTGTTACGATTACCAACAACCTCGCCTCAATATAACGTAATGTATCGGGGGAATCGGGGTCTGTCTCCTTCAAGCCTTCCAGCCGTTACCACCTCGCCAGGATGGTCCTGGGTCGAGACCCACGACGTGCCGCCGTCCGTCGATAGCCGACACAATCATCTTCAGCCTCCGGCAACATGCTAATGGTGAGGTCTTGGTGTCCAAAGGGTCACCCATCATAGAGTAGAACAAATAATTAGTTAAACAGCCGCTCCCCTCCAACCTAAATTATGTAGTACAACCGTGTAGCATTTTGTAACTAACTTGTGTAGAGTAAAGCCACATAATTATAATTACATTAATATAATTCATTTAACAGTAACCCTCGCCCTTAACTTAACCACTTAAATAGTTTCATTACAAAATACCTACCTCTGGCTACAGCCTCCCAACCACTATAAAGAATGTGTAAAATATATTAAAATATTTATTTTACAACAGTACACAGGTGAGGACGCAACACCAGGAAAACTGCGCAGTAGCGGATCAGTCGTGCACCACGACTCTACGGACACCCTGTATATGGCGCCTAGTGTAAGCACACTCCCAGACCATGATCCCGCACATTGGCTAGGTTTGGGTTAAAACTTTAATCCAGATTGAACCCGAAACGGAGTCAACTCAGAGTGAGTGTATATTGGACGTGGATTGACGAAACGTGTTTTTGGTAAATATTACAATCCAGATTGAACTGTAAACAAGTGCGAAGTCGGAGTCAATCTGGAATGAAAACGTAATAATACGATATATAGGCGATAATACGAAGCAGAGAACAGATGACGAACGAAAAATAAGAATGGCTCCGAAGAAGGCTTTTCTTCCCGAGACGTACCACTTGTTTTGTACCTTTTCGCTTTATTAAAGCCGTTTCGCTTTACAAATACTAGCCTTTAACGCTTTCCATTAAATTATAATGTGTTCTCTGCTCTTTTTTAACCTAACCACAACACATAACAACGCAATATGGCGGCGACTTGGTCGCACGTTTTCTTTTCAGTCCAGTCCGTGTTTACAATAACTTTCAATCCGGATTCTTCACTCCAGTCCACCTCAACAAGTGGAGTGGATAGTCTCGCTTCACTCCTACTTCAGTCCACAACAAAGTGTTTATAGTAAAATCTCAATCTGGATTCCTCGGTCCACTCCACCTTCAATCCGGATTGAAATTTTACCCTAAACGGCCTCACTGTCTACCGAATACACGGCATTCTGAGCGGTGAGACAAACTACCAGCATCATAACCACTTGTAGTCCACATACATACACAGTAAAAAAACTTCCTAAACGGTATTGTAGTTTTTAACCTTTTTACAGTATATCTATGACTCATGAACCTTTACATGTTTCTGTTCTCTATCAGGAAATGTGACAACACAAAACTGATACGAATTCATCAGATTTGGCTTCCAGTTTTTTATTAACGTTCTTATAATTATAAAGTCAAAAAACATACAAGCTAGAAAATCGAATTTATACATTTCCCATAAAAATTATGTTCACGAACAACGATGAGTTTTCGAGAAACTACAACGCGTGTGATTGCTTAATTGAGGATTTTCTCTGAGCTAAATTACATATTTTAAATATACAACTTTTTCCAATTTTCTGTTTATGTTAACTACTCCAGCTGGTGTGTGTAAAGACAACGCAGTACCACAGGTAACTACAAATAAATTTAAAAAACAGTTTAAATATCCGTGACTCCACTAAATAATTGTTGGAACAACATCAAACTATCTCATCAAACAAAATTCACAAGTGGGACTTGTCAGATTAATTTTCTTTTTCTTTTGGGAAGTTGTTCATAAAACTTGCATGTTCCAAATAAATATTACAAAAGTGAATCTCCAAATAGTCAGATAAATCGCAAAGCTAGAAAAAATATTGCCATTTGAACGTAGTTTCTAATCTCACCAGTCATCTAAGTTAATTTGCAGTTCATTATTCTATACGTCGCGGAGTAGGTGTGCTATTTCAATAAGCTACACACGCGCCCAGCTGGGTTTGGGCCGTACATAATACCTCACGAAACCGCTACTTTATAAAGGTAGTACGCAGCAATAACGGCCGCAGGATCAACCGAACAACCGTCCATATTACCATAACTGTTTCAAGCCTGAAAACCCCTGAAAAAAATAATACCCTACCCGTACTCGTATAAATTTCAACTAAAAACAATGACTGAAGTATTGCGTGCATTAACAGAACGTGAAACATAAATCGTTAAAACGTTACGTGAAATCAAGCAGATCCCCTTCCCCTACGCCTCACACTGGAAAAAATGTTTCGCCTAATATTTGTATGAATGCGGCGAAATAAATATTTACTTAAGCTAACAAAATATTTAGTTACCAGAAGAAAAAGCAACACGTCTGATCATACTGATTCAACAAAAGATGTGATTTATTTTACAAAGTACTTACGCCTGGCAATAGTACATTTAGTTGACGCAAATAGAATAATATGGAAATACACACACGTATAATATTTGTTGAACCAACTAAGCCTTTATGTTTGAGCAGGTAGTAATTTGTAATCACACTTCAAGAATTACTGTAGCAATAAAAACTACATTTGTAAGTGTATTTTTAAAGCTTTTGTTTACCGCAGACTAAATTGCGAAAACCAGTCATTTTGCCACCCTTTTTAACACTAACTAATGTAAACTAATGTAACGGACGACGAAACTTTGCTGGCCATATCTGTACAGCCAATAAATGAGTTGCTAAAGATCAGAATGTAAAAATAATTAATAGCAATTTGTTATCAAGTTTGTTACAATTTTAATTCCGAATTCTGATCCCTAGCAACTGATTAATGGCACGCAGAGATACGAGTGCCAAAGTTTCGTCGTCGTCCGCTTCATAATTTAGTGTTAAAAAGTTAGAAAATTTGCTGTTTTTCTGGGGGTAGACGGAAGCCTTAATAATACTTCAATAAGGCGCAAACAATCCTGATAAAACAATTTAGTATAAAACTAAAAATAAAGACGTAACATTTGTAACATACAGCTGCATAAATGCCATCCACTTTTCGAACCATGATGATGATGCCGGAGGTAGGTTTAGAACCACGGAGGGTGCAGCGTGATGGAAACCACGACGCCCTCTAAGACAGACTAGGCGAGGCGATTGTGCGGAGGTTCGCCATTGCCTTACGCAGTATAGGTAAATATTCTACAAGGACACTATAGGAAAGTAGGACGAAAAAAAGGAGACGCGTTAAATAGTTTCGTCTAAAAGACAATAGTCGTAACTAGGGACCTGAAAAACTCTAGTTTTCTTTTGGCCCAAAGCTATAATTCCAGCAACTGTAAGTTCGTGCCACTTTCGCGATTGGCCCGTGACTTATTTCTCGCTTCCTGGAAGTCGCTTAGCCAATAGTACAGAAGCAACTAAAGCAGGCACATATCACTGCGTCATCGAGCAGCCAGTGAGCAGATGTCTGCTTGAATACACACATGTTCTTGGAGGCTAGCATATAAGTCAGTGAACCCGTGAATTTTTCCTGTCTCTAGTCGTAACTCGCTTCAACGCACTTGGGCAGCTAGGCAGGCCCCTTAACACAGCCAATCACTGACCACGAAGCAGAGCTGCTGGTTTGCACGTAAGTCATCGAAACAAGTTGGTTAGAAAATCTTATCGCAAAAACTACCGGTCTCTACTTACGTGCTGACAACATGTACAACATTTCCACGCAAAATTGATTTGTCAGTCGTGCAACGTTTCTCATGAAACTACCTGTACTCGGTTTTGTCCGCTTGAAACAGCACGTCGGCGCGCTGATACAGCTGAGCCAATCAGCTGCTGGCTTGGTGCGATCATACGATGCTTACTTCAGAACTCAGGTAAGAAGAAAAAAAAGAGCAAATAACCTCGCTTATCATACTGAATGCTGCTTTGATGCATTTTGTTTGTGTGCGTTTTATCTGATGAGTCGATAAGATACTACGCCATTAAAAATAAGTACAAAAATACAATTTGTTGTTAACCTAAAAAAACACTTTCTGGTAACAAAAAAGTCATTAACACAGTTCCACAATAACCTTTATTTAAGGCCATATCTGGTAGCAATACAGTAATTTTTTGGAAATATTTTTCTTAAGTCCAATAATTTTCATGTCGAGGAATCCCTACACGGTTTTGTCACAAACATATCGTAATTCACACATAATTTTTCCGGTAGCAGTAAACTTCATAGTCTTTTTCTATAGATTTGCACCGAAATTATCGCGAATTTTGTTTTGAAAATAAACCAAAATCAAGCAAATGATTTTTGCGAACGAACGGTACATTATTTTGCAAAACGCCTACATAAAATTGTGCATCGTGTGACTTTCCTTAGCATGGAATTTTTTCAAAGCATTCCGTTAAGAAAATTTTGAATTTTTTGCGCCAATGAGAAAAAACATTTTTTAACGTGGCCTTAAATAGCCTAGTTGACTGTGGGTTGTGACCATTCTTGTTACACAAAATAAACAACCACACAGTAAAAACATTAATAAAAAGGGTGAAACACAAATTATGACTAAAAAGTTTAGGATAAACACCTAGGTTTTTAGAAGTTAATACATATAGAAAAATAAAAAAAGGAACTTTAGCCAACACGTGTTACCAATTTTATGAACACAGTTCGCCACAGTAGTCGTCTAGCGCAATTGATTGTGTCGAGATAATATAAGTACGAAATTTTGGCGTCAGAGATAATACCACAGAAATGATACTCGGAAAAGTTTGTAAGAACTATTGTCTTGGTTTTTGCATATTCAATTTGAGGAACCAGCCAGCGGATTGAGAATTGGAATTATGCCTTCTTTTATTTAGTAAAGAAACTGAGAGATTTAATGTACATTTTACCATTTAAAAAGTCACATGTTATAAGGCTAGGACACTTTTAGAATCGATATTATGTAGTGTGTATTACTATTGTGACAACTTTAGGCGCTCTCGTAAAATAGTCGCTTTTTACGTGTCAGATATTACTCATTACAAAATAATAATGATATTGAGGTTGCAACTATTTCAGCAAATCTGTAAATATTCCGTGTGTCCTGTATGGCCAAACATGTTGCTACGTCCACTGAAACAGAATTTATCGAAAGTAAAGAGACGATTTTCCAGGTGGTAAGGATCAATTCCTCGTAAATTGGGACATCTTCGATTAAAATTAATTTAATAACTCCTGTTGTCCATTAATTGCTGCATTCTTTAGCCATGATAGGGCGTAGATTATGGAATGGTGGAAAGTTTAATATAACATTAACCAAATATTTTCTTTACTTTGAAAAAACTGTATTAATAAAATAATTCAATAAACGTTATAATTAAACTGTCCGGTCAATCATATGCTACATCCTGTTATTACCGACAGTATAAAAATTAAGTTGGAAAAAAAAAGAAAAAAAATGAAAACCACCATGTGCTTCCCGTCTTAGGGCAGGGTCACATTGTGTAAGGTTGGGCCGGCATCTTGACTAGCGAGACATGCCTGCCGCCCGTCCGTCCGTCACGAATAATGGCTGAGGTGAGTGTGTAGCAGCGACGGAATGAAAGGCGGGGGAAACAGGAGTACCCTGAGAAAAACCCGCCTACTAACGGCAAACGTCCGCCACGTTTCCCACAAGCGAAAAATCCGGGCCCGGACCCACCGTGGATCGAACCAGAATCGCCTAGGTGGGAGGCGAGGCAAAGAGTAGTGTGTTCTAAGACGTGCGCTTCAAGCAGTGACTGTAGATAACTCTGAGTTGTCTGCGGAATATTAGAGTGGTAGGAGCAGGTACACTCTTTTCCCAGTAACGTTCAATCAGCACGGAGCGAATTCTCCAGTAATACCCTCGGCCTGCACAACACACCTTTACTTGACAAGATGAGTGTTCATGGATATACGCCATTGCTTGCGAATGTTGCCAAGTCGCAGATAAACCCATAAAAACATACAAATACAAAGAAAATAAAAAATGCAACAAAATTACGAAAAAATTAATTAAATAGGACCAGATATGGTCTTTGTCGACACACGCATAAATAACTGCAGAATAGGAATACAGTCAGTATAAGATAATAGAGACTAACAAAGAACAGACAGAACAAAGTATATGAACAGGGCAACGATGATGGACAAAAAACGACGAGGACAACACAAATGAACACAGCGACAGGAAAGACTGTAGGCGAGACAGCACAACGAAAACAACACAGACGAAGATAGCAGGTTCTCTTCGACGACAACAGATGCGACGTTTCGGGAACTGAAATCTGTTCCCGTCTCCAGGCACACGAACAGTCCGACGATCACGAACAGACTGACTGTGACGACTGGAAAAACAAAGGTCTTACACCTTGTCATACATCCCCATTGCAAAAATCTTTCAAAGATCATACACCTTTATTTGGTGCGACCTATAGGCGCATTATTGGCTCATGCTCAAAGTGAATGATCTGATGTAGGATGACAGGAAGTTTTCGCGAAAATATCTTTAGAGGGCGGTAAGAAGGGCATAAGTCATGTAAAAATATAATGGCACTTACGTAATTCTTCCTGTTTGGTGAATGTGGTGCGAAGGCTAAAGAAACGTGTTAACATAATGAGAATTGTTCCCTATTGAATGCCTGCTAAGAAAAGCACAAGTCTCAGTGGGTAATAATTCGACTTATGTCCTTCTTACCGCCCTCCAAAGATATGTTTGCATCACTTTATTTCAGCGCCTTACCTGCACGCCTGCAGCTCAGCTCCATGGCCAGTGATTGGATGTTTTAACTCCCAACGCCTGGGGGTTATGTCGGCAAATCATAGTCGTGTGATGCCGGTGTTAAATTTGTTCTGATTGGTATGGTCATATGGAATACGACTCTGCACAAATAAAGTACAGCTGCAGACGTGAACGTAAGGCATTGTCACATAGTGGGGCGAAAACTTCCCGTCCGTAACTGTAGCTTGCCTTGGGACATGGCCACGCTTTGCCATTTATACAATTAGTGATTTTTTGAGAAAAGAATTCTGTTTCAACACCTTGTGTGAACATCTGTTTCTCTACTTCATGGTCTCCGGGTCCTACCCGCAAATCAAAGACGAGTGGTGTCGGGGTAACATTGTTCTGGTTGATGCAGCTAAATCAGCCACGCCTCTGCCCTATCGTATTCTGCCAATAACCACGAGCCAGAGTTGCACGTGCGCACGTGAGGCATTGAAATAAGTTGTTGCGAAATTATTTTCACCAAAAATCACTGGCTCTAGTCATCGACACATACACAGGCCGCCAAACAACACACCTTCATTGGATATGACAGGTAGGCACATTAGCTGCAAGTTTTTACGTTTACGGAAAAAATACTTCTTTTTAGTTATTTGGTAACGGTATAGTATTACGTAAAACGTACAGTATTTAATGAACTTCTGTTATATGGGATTCTGACATTATAAATGAGACTCGCAGTCTAAATACCAGGTACGGCTTTAATTTACAATATATACAAACTATTACATTACTTTTACGATGTTCTTTACGGAGAGGCAAGAATAGTTAGAGACATTTATGATTACTTATGAGCCACTCAATTTAGTTACGACAATGACAGTCCCACCTTGTTAATGATGCCGAGGCTGATGTAAGGAAACGTCCACGGCATTCGGCACGTCGTAGATCTGGAAGTCGTGGTGCATCTTGGTAGTGAAGTTGTCCTGGTCCTGGCGACGATATGGGGCAGACAGACCTCGTAGGTAGCGTGACACGCCCCTTTATCGTGCCCTGTGTGGCAACTCGTATCGCTGTTGGAGTGGAGAGTTCTGCCTTGCAGTTTGCAGCAACTTATGTTTAATATTTTGGAATTCCTGGCCGGGTGGCCTGGTTACTGATCGCTGTGTTAGACCCAGGGTTACATGGTTCATAACAAAGTGCTCTAGTCGGATCGCGCAGTTTATTATCTCCAACTAAATACTTTTGAGCACTTGTAATCAATGTGCCTACCTGACAAACCCAATGAAGATGTATTCTGTATACTGATGTGTGTTAATGGATAATTCGTTCCTTGTCCCTTACACGCTACTGGCTAAAGAAAGTTCTTTCTCCTGCCAGTCTAATTATTCGCGATAATTGCTTTCTGTCACAGTATTCCTTAAGAAACGTTATCTCGAATACTTTTTTGTTTGGAAGCTATATCTTTTTAAATAATTGATCCGTAAGAAAGTATTTATATAACACTGATAGTTAAAATTTACATGTGAGCGAAATTCTGAGCTCTTTGGGATAGAGGTTTTATAATTAGAAATAAAAGATTTGAATTAAGTTATTGATTTACTAGCTCACAAAGCTTACAAAAATACAGAAAATAGGAAACAACCATAACTTTCAGAACACCCTTAATTATGCACACAATTACTACTGTGTCACAAAAACGTTAATTAACTTTGACAATCAAAGCACAAAAATGTCTACCATCAATTAATTAAAGACTACAAATCACAATAAAAATTCAGTCATAGCCAATCAACAGTCTTTCAAATAGTGGCAATGTACAACCTTAAGGCTGTTCAAGAAAGAAATAAAAGTGGTTAAATACCATATTCAGCAACTTCTGTTCGGAAATCATGTGTAATGTAATGATTTTAAACCAGCACCAATACATTAAAATAGGTTTTTATTACTTTTTTTATACTTTATGGTTATTAATTTATAACTAGCAAAACAGAAAATGTATTCGTCATTTATGAACGAATATTTTTTTAATTACTTTAAAAAGTGCTTCTAACATGCCAAAGAAATTTTGTGAACCTGACAACAGGCATTCTCGAGAGAAAAAATAAATACTTTCAGCAAATTTTATATCGAAAATTAGCAGCAACTTAGATGGTCTGTAAAACTGAAGCCGTTAGGCGTATGTCAAATATAATGGTTTTGAATAATAGCGCCTTTCTTCCTGATTACATAGACACCAAGTTTATAGCAATGCAAGCAGTCTACTCATTGTGGTAAGTAACTGAAGTAACATGTGCAAATCCCCGTCGACGGCGTGGCAAGGATCCGCTGCGAGACGTCGAGATACCGCGATAAGCTACCAGTAAGGTGGCGCTCCTCACGGAGTTCGCTGCAACAACGTGGGGGGTTTTGTGAGGTACGGTGGCTCGCTTGATACTTGAATTTTCGCGGTTTTTTTTGGTAGATCCAGTACTGGACTGAAGTTAGCTCGGTGTAGTGGATTTCGCGTTTTTTTTTGTTAGATACGGTGTTGTGGATACAGTTGGTGTAGTTAACACTGCTATTGAAAACTAGTGCGTGTTATATTCTATTTTTCGACATGGCAAGGTCTCGGCGACGGAAACTTACGCAACCTTACAAACGAAGTAAAAAATCCAAGATTCAAAGAGCCCTCTGGCGGAAAAAGTTGACGCAAAACGAATCAACA
>PNEQ01114311.1:0-12309 GCA_003012365.1 Medauroidea extradentata
TTTTTCCGTTGCAATGAACACAATGGATTTTTAGATTCTTGCACCCAAAGTATCACATATTTTAGCATGAAAATGAGCCAAAATGGCACAAAATATTTTTTTTTACTGGCAAACGACTCATTTTTTTTAAAGCCTACATATAATTGTGCATAGTATGACTTCACACGCTCTCAATTTTTTTCAACCCATTTGGTTGAAACCTTTTTGAGTTTTTTGCACCAACGTGAAAAAAACTACCGGGCATGGCCTTAATCAAAACTCGCGTCGACATATGAAAGCGCAGCGGGATCAATATATATCTATGACGAATGGGAAACACGTTTTACCTTCTTTTACTTCGAATTTGGAAAATTATTCTAAAATAATATTTTGGGTCTTAACTGAAGCAATCAACACTTCGATATCTCGACTGGTTTGATACGTATGGGAGAATAATCAAATACACTTTTCACATTTTTTCATCTCCTTAATTGCAGAATTTTGAAATTTCTTTAAATACTATCTTAGACGTTTTATGCGTATCTAATTTAAGTAAAATTCACGACGATAGTCCATTGGGCTCGAGCTGTATAGGTGATTAGTAAAAACACATTTTTCCACTTTTTATTCCATGGGAGTTGAATTTAGAAACATTCTAAAACTTCTTGTTGGGTATTTACACTAGCATTATTTTGAAGTGAAAACTAAATATTTTACCTCTTTTCACCCCCGTAGGAGACGCAATTAGAAAAATCCCGTCTTCGTGCTCGCCTATGACCTATAAGGGAACCTACACAAAATTTTATTTGACGTTCCTTGTTCCAGCAGTTTGATGTTGCAGTCATTCAGTACAATCCTCGATAGCGTCTAAACACGCTGAGAAATCATACTGATTTACATTACAGATTGAAGCTTATTAAAATGCATATTATATTTTTTTTTGTATTTTTCTAAATTCGAATATTAAGTGTGTGAAAAACAGTAAATTTTATTTTCAATGATCCCTCGATAATTCTTAAACGCGTTGAAGTATCGAATTGATTTTTACTTCAGAGTGAAGCTTATACAGAAAATATTAGCTTCACAACTAAAAGAAATTAAAAGAAATAATAAAACATGGTTCCAACTAATCCTCTTAAACCTGTAATGATATTGAGATGATTTTTGAATAGGAATTAAACTTGAAACGTACATAAATATAATTAAATTATATTTCAAAATTCGACAGTTTAGGGCAAGGAAAGATGTTAGATGATTCACAAATCCTGGAAAACACACGAAAGTTTCCTACATATGCTTGGCAAGCTATGCAAAACATTAAACTAAGAGAAATAATTTAAGTTTAAGATAATTTTAAAATTGTTTTCATGAGCTAAAATTATCTTATTGAAAAGTGAAGTAAATTCAGTAACATAATTATAATTTTTTATACTTTGTGTATTGGTATTTATGTTTTCTTAACGCACAGTAAATTTTAATAAAAAAATAATTTCATTAGGATTTAACTAAAAGTAAAATAGAAATCTTGTTCAAAATAGTAACATCACCAGTACGAATATATTCTAAGTTTTTTCTAACCAATTTTCAATCAGTTGATTATTTTGCTCTACAAAACGATAATCAACGCTTAGTGTACATTTGATAATTTTTTGTAAATTATTTAATTTATTAGTCCATCACATTAAAGGAGTTGGAAATCCTTATCGGGAAATGTCATAGCTCTGCATTACATGTTAAACATGGCGCTATAAAATATAATAAGTGGTAAAGCATTCGTTATTTTAACCTTTGTATAAACCAAAGACAAATCAGATCCTATAATAACTTTTCAACTAGGTATTAGTACATATAAAATTGCAACTATATTTTTTAATTAAAACAAGTACTTAAAATAAAGGAATTATAATCATACAAAGTGTTTACACGTAATTAATTCAGATAGTATTTAGGGTAGAATATGTAACTGTTTTCGGATGTGCATGGCATCAATCATTTTCTTGCATTCCGTACTTTCCATACATGGGATTCTTTTGCTGGTACCACTTTATTATATAGATATGCTTGCCTACTCAATTTATTTTCAATTCTATTTCAAATCATGTAGGTTTAATGATCTCTTATGTTGTTAGAATGTTTTAGTGTAACCTGATGCTGAACTAAGCTTAAACTGGAAAGGGAATACGCATATGCGTACATCTAGAAACAACCAGGACTGCTAAATACGCTATTGAAGTGAGCTGTACAACTAGAAACAAATAAAGGAAAACCTTAGTTGACAGGCAAAACTGGCTCGAACAAAGGATGTTCGGAGGAGATCATGAGTCAGGGACGGAATTACTACGTTACGTGATGGACCATGAATATAAGGGTGATGGATGTTAGTGATATCACGAAGATTGATGCAGTTCTCGAAGGAGACGACAGGCTGGGAAATGAGGTAGAATGTAGGGAGAGTTACAAATGAAGGGATGATAGAACGAAGTCACAAGAGATAAAGTTTTTGGAGATTTTGCAACTGTGGAATATTTTTGCATATTAATTGTGTTAGTTTCGGAGTTACTTTTGAAAACAATGTTTTATTTCACAAAGCATAAACAATAATTTTTGCATGTATCAAGTGATTTACGTATATTTATTAAATTCCGATGTAAATTAAAATTTCGGTAATGTAAATAAGTTAACTACGCGCCAATTTTCACTCTACTACGTAATAAAAGTCATGACTTATTAGTATACACAACTTATCGTAAACTAGTTCCGTTTTTGCCATCCGTACCTATACATGTAGCGGGAACTTGTAGTGTTATCTTACCGGATATGTGTCGGGATCCTTGCCAGTGTTGAGAGCGTACATCCTGCGCAGGACCTCAAGTGCCTTGTCGTCCTTGCCAGCTGCCATGAGGAACTTGGGAGTCTCGCAGGAGAAGGAGACAAGGATAGCAGCCACCAGAGTGGGCAATACCAGGATGAGCATGTAAATCCTCCATGAGTTGTATGTGATGGTATCGAACAGTCTCCAAGACCATGGTTGCGGTATCACAGCCCACGCTATACCTACAAATAATACAACTATCCTCACTGATTTTATTTTATACTTTCCATAATACACAATCTTAGTACATAAAGAACTCGGATCTTCAGAAATTTATTAAACGTCCAACATTTTAACCTGAAACCAACATGCCGGGCGAGGTGACGCGACGATAACACGTTGGACTTCTATTCGCGGGAATACCGGATCGATTCCCGGCCACCCTGATTTCAGTTTTACATGCTTGCCCGGAATAGTCCCAGGTGAATGTTGGTATAGTTCTTTACCAACGACCATGGCCGATTCCTCTCAGCTGTCACCATCTCTGATGACCTCGCTGTCAAAGATACAAAAGGCCCACTTACCCACTCCGTCCACCAATCACATTCTAAACGTATATACATGGAGTAAATTAATGAATTTTTGTGTGCGCTATCTTTTCATTAGGCGATATTAATTTCGCTTTTAACTTGGCGAACAATGACGTCAAAATCTACCTCTAAATTTTGTTAGTTGGCAAAACCGGTTAAACATTTTTTTTGTTACTGACGAAAACTCTTCTCTTTATTGTCAGGGTCTCTTATTAAATACGCCGAATTGGCGCCGTTCTTTTATCACTACAGTCAATTTTACGTGAAGCTCTGTTGTAACAGTTCATTTTTCATCCGTGTAAATCCGAAGACAGTACAGTGTCTTAAATATTCCTGTTTTATTTTTAATTCGCTCCGAATTTAATTTCAAATAAATAATGTCGCATTATTAAAATGGTAAACTGAGTGAGAGGCGTGGTGTACAACATTATCACACATAAATCAGCGTAGTTGATGGTATGATACATATAATTTTAATGTTAACCTTGTCGTACAGTGCTCGTTGCATTGTACGTCTCTGCATATCACACTCAACGTTCACTAAATATAATTTAATACTCTATCATAGGGTAGAAGTGAATTCGATCGATAAACTGTAGAAAATTGTTCCTTACAAAAATATACCAAGACAATGTTAATACCAATTTTCTCCAATGAGAACTGCAATTTAGTTATGTCGCGCCAAAAATTTTAAATGTTTTTAGGTGAAAATATTACGTACATGATATCACGCATAGCTTCAGTATCTAGTTATTTTGTAGATATACTGCACCTATAAAAGTACGATTAGTAACATCATCATCATCATTTCAGGAAAACTTACATTGCTCCCGTATAAATTAATCAAACATGACGACTTGTCGTAAAATTCGCAAGTAAACCGTTATCCTCCTTTCGTGAATGGCCTAGTAGGTTGTCATTTAACAACACACAGAAAATTAAACTTTTGGCATTTTAATTTGTGATATGTTTGGGATAAAGCGAACATCAAATTTATATTCTAGTGAGAATTACAAATATCTGCTTCGTGAAAATAAGTAGTAATACTATCATAAGACATGTCAGGTGTTATTAACGGTCCTGAAAAGAAATTAGATTGTTAAATTTGGTTCTGATAGCCACGTGTACTGCAGGAGACGTGGATAACGAAATGTATTGATAAAAATGTTATTTTATTGAACCATATTGTAAATGCAAAGTTTCTATACCGTATACTGATGACTGCGACGTGAATTTTTGGCAAAAAATATTTTCAAAACAACTTTCAGGGTAGCTGGGTTTTCCATACATGTAGTTTGATGATGTATCAACATATTTACAAATTACATTTTACTCTAGCTGCTCCTTAAAAATAAATTATTCACCTCAGTTGGAACGCGTGGAACAATTTAGAACGTAACAATTATTGTGTTTTGAATTTTTCATGCTTACGTACTGATAAATTGAGTTTGTAAAGGCGCGTATTTACATCCAACAGTTCAAATTTTTACGTGCATTAGTTAACGGAATATCATTTTTTAAATTAGGCTACGTTGTCATATTCTTTAAAATGCGAGAGGACTGTAAGGTTATTGTTTTGCACCAATAATTCCCTTTATCGTATAGTTAGTGTGTGATGGATTTAAAAGACTCAATGATACATTTCTTACCTGGTACAACTACATTGCCTGACGATGCGTACACACCTGTCCACAACACCAACCTGGCTCGGTGTTTTTGATCATGAAACTCTGATAGGTATGCCTTGGTAATTGACTGTGGTCCACAGATCCTTGTCAGAGAAAAATAACATTATACAATTTTAGTCAACAAATGGTAAAATTAAATAATTTCTTTACCTTCGTCTTAGGGCAGAAGTTACGTACAGGAAACCTGCCAAAAACTTGAAGACCAGAAGCATCCAAAAGGCTTGTGAAAAACTGGCGATAATATTGACAGCCGAATCCAGGAAGTATATCACCAAAATAAGTATGTGGCGACCAAAGGCATCTGATAGAAATCCCCATAAGAAGCCTCCGCACATACTCCCTGTAACAGAATGAACAAGATTTTTGTCAACAACCAACATCTGATGTGCTGGTCTGCAGTTAGTATTGTAATAACTTATAGTGTATTTAAATGAAGTAAGTTATTATTGTGAGATAACTTTAGACCTTTTTGGTTGATTCCTTGATAAGATTCGTAACACCCACGTAGCAAATACATATGAAAAAAGATGCGTAGCCCTTTTATTAAAAAAAAATAAATAAAATTTATGGCAAATGATTGACGGAAATGTATTAGGTGCTGTTCCCTACAGTATAGGAAAAATATGCATACTAGTTATAGATAGAACTCTCTCGACCAGATACAAAACATATTTATATATTTCACAAAACTTAAACATGGATTATACTCCACATAAAGTTAAAACAGGTGTTTGCTCGACAAATGTTGTAGCTCCAACGGAAAATACAAGTCTCTGATAGTTCTCAAGACCTCTAGTTAGGATTTCTTTTTGACTTTCAAATACACATCTACTACATTGAGATCAGAATCATTAAACGAAAATATGAGGCATTAATTTCAGTGAATTTGTCCAAAGTTCCGAAAATATCGTGCAGTTGAGTTCATCTTTCAGAAAGAAAAAAAAACTAATGGCATGTGACTTCTTACGTGCATCCCTCGTTGGCTTGAGGCTCACTATAATCAACTAAATATGAAAAAAATAAAATTATTGGCCTCTTCTCAACTGACCCATACTGGAATATTAAATTATCATCTAAACCCAACTCCCAAGGGTTCCTATCGTTACGTCGGCGGCAGTAAATCAGGCGTCACATCAGGAGGCCTGCCGCATACGTCTTATCACGATGGGAGTTTATTTAAGAAGAAGGAAAAATGACACTGATAGCGTCGGTCGAAACAATTGCCTCAGAGAAATATGAATGTTCTCTTACTTAGAGAAAGTATTACTAATCATACTGATAGGCATTCCTTAAACTGCATAAACCTCTGAGTACCTCAGCAAACAGGAAAAAAAAATCATGAATTACATATGGCATAATATGACAAAATCAAAATTAGCAGGTTCATACATAAATAGGAATTTAAATAGGTTTTAAAAATGAATTTAGAATTATTCATCCCAAAACATAAACATCAGTAAAATATATTAATTCCATAAGTTTTAAAAATAGAATTTATACTGATAATTACTTCAAAATAAAATATACAACTGTAATTCCATTACAGTATAACCATGATGCTGCATAGTAAATGTTGAGCTAGGGGTGCATGCGGTCATCAATGACCCGTGACATTTAATTAAAAAAAATAAAAATGAATAAACATATATTTTGAATTTTACCCGACTCGAAGATGCATTAAATTGAAGACCACGCGAACAAAGTTGCTTGCTATAGCTTGTACAAATTAAGATAAAGGTTAGGTAAGTAACATAATATGGTTAGTAATACGGTAATTTATTCTAAATATGCAAATAAATTATGAACATCTGATGCTGTCCAGTTACGTAGGAAGGTAATGGGCCTTTTGTCTCGTTAACAGCGAAGTAACTTATACATAGAACCAGTGACTAACAGAATCATGAATAGGAACCGGAGGTTGACAGAACATCTATTAATGAACTACCCCAGCATTCGCTTGATGGAATGATTTCCGGAGACCGTGAGAAATCCTGAATAAGAATGGCTGATCCGAGGATTCAACTCGTATTCTCATAAATCCAATAATGTATTGTACCACTGTGCCATGTCGCTCGGTATGTTATCGTTAACATCGCGTATTATTAAGTATTAAAATCACACAAGAACAAAATATAGCGAGTGAAGCTTATGTCTATGTAATAAGGTTACACTAGAATCGATATATACTTAGTACGATGTAATTTGTTCAGTTAAGTGTCAACCTTTATCTACCAAATAAGATACTACTATTATGACAAAAAAACTAACGAAATATATTAAATTCATTAGAAATAATATATGTTAGTATTAGGAGAGTTAATTAGGTAGGGACGTTGGTATTGGGGAACAACATAGTGGTGTTTTTTAAAATATTTCTTTACTAGTATGGTCTCAGTGACTGACGGAGCCAAGTACTCAAGTTTTCGGTATCAAACCTTGGGGTAGACATATGAGTCAGTTCTCACTTAAGGTTTGTGGAGCCTGAAGATTAAGTCTCTATTGCGTAGCAACACGAAGACGGGGGCGTCAGCGTGTTAAGTAATGTAAAGCGTATAAATTAGTTTATTTTAATATTTACTTACCCACAAACATGACTGCAGAAAGTATGCCTTTGTCCATCTGGGAGAGTCCCAAGTCACATTCGGCAGACGGAAGTAAGAAGGACAAGCTGCTGACATCACACTGGTGACCAATTGTTCCCACCATACATATCAGGATTATGAAGTAGTTGAACTTCCCATATCCTGCAAGTCCATCAAAAAAGAATTTACAGGATTTTTAGAAAAAAAAAAACGCAAAATAAGCTCGCCACGCGAAAATTGTAGGCGACAATGTTGTACGATGACATTTTATATGCACAGTGTGGCAATGTAGCACTGTAGTACTTCGACGTGAAGCGCTAAAGTGGACTTTCTCCGTGCAGTGTTGCCAAATTGTGCACGTAAAAACGTCGTCGTACAACATTTTGCCAGTTACATTTTCGTCTCCAATTTGGCGCAGGATTCGCGTGGTGTGCAATTGTTTCTGGAAACCATTATACAAAGATAATCGGGGACTTGTTTTCAGCAGAAATCCACACAGTTTATTAAAATATAAGAAAATGTAGATGAAACTTTGCAGGTTATGTCTGCCTGATATTACTTAAACGAGTAAACATCGTATAATGTTACAGTACTTACCCGTCAAAGATACTGCTGTTTCGAAGTCAGTTCCCTCATTCTGTGGTGGTTCGCCTACAATAAAATAAGGAAAAAGTGTTAGAACTAATGGATAATTCATGTAACACATATAATTTGTTTATGTTAATCATGACTTTTTTCTGCGTGTGTATTTAATTAACTTTTAACTAAACGAATTTTATGTATAAATTTTCTGAAAGTTTTGTGTATTGATATATCAGAAATCTATTCATAATGGCATCACATACACAGAACAAGGAGGGTAGTAAAACAGAAAACAAAAAATTCGTCAAATAATGTAAATCAAGCTCAAATTTTAAACAGCAGACTTGAACAGCACAAATTTTTCCATAGTGCATTACAATTTCACTAAAATCCAGCCATGTTTTATCTTTTTTCAGCTAACTTTGTTACACTACGCACTAGTCAAATTACCAGGTTTCGTAGTGTAGGCTATATGAAAACTACTATACAAAAAGGTAAAACTGCGAATTTGTCAATTGCGTCTGTTTAATTATATTGCAAATTAATACTGTAAAAAAGAAGTATAAAAACACAACGTTGCATAATGTGATTAGTAACGTGACAAAGACGTTCATCAAACCTGTGCGAATTTATCAATCGAATGATGGCAACTGTGTAACAGCGGTGAAACGAAAGGGCGGAGAATACGGTAGTATCCCGAGATAACCTGGCACTGACAGTAGGGTTTGTCTCGTTTCCCACATACGAACTTCGGGACTGACTCTGATGAGAATCGTGTGTGGATCGCCTCGTTTTTTTTTTCGGACAAAAAACAGCATTTCTATTAGGAACGTGCGACTATCTACCAGTGTAGGGCGTATGTATTTTGTATTATGACAACTATATCTGCTGTTGCACTCAAGTTAAAGAACGTACTGAAACAGGTTCAAATAAGAAAGAAGTGTAAATTAAATCACATGTTTATAATAATTCTTGCCGACTGCGAACGTTCTCTCCGCCACTGGTATTCAAATTATATATTTTACGTTACATACTACGCTCTGTTTTTTTGTACTTCTGCAATGTAAACAGAAGTTGAAAACACGGTTTCCAAAGAAAGTCCTTGGAAAATTATAGTTTGTATCATTGTATTTGTACTTGCAGTATAGTAAAGTGAATGGAATATTTATTTTATCACGTAAATGGACATTTATATTAATACATATGAAATGTGTAACTATACTCTTCTGGGATTCGAACCTGGATCCTTGTGCTCGTTAAACACACACTTTATCCCCTAGACCAGCTTGACTTAAGGAGAGCGGCTCATATTTATACAGTCAATGGATTTTTTTTTTATTTTGTAGGACGTAATTTGTATGAGTATTCTTTTTTCCCAGCAAAATGCATACTAGTGGATGTTGTTTGCACATACAGGATATTTTTTAACAACACCGACAAACTCCGGCAGGTGATTCCTTATGGAAATAATAAGCAGAAATGATGTTTTTCATTTTTAGCCTAAATTTAATATTAAGGGAGAATGTAGCTCAGAGTTTCAAAATTTAAAATCGTATTCCTCCAAAATACGGAAACTAAATGACAAACAAAAACAATATTTTCTACATTGCTTAATGTTATTGGGATCTTCAAACCAACAGCAAATGCCGCTATCGGCCTTCCACCCTTATTAAAATAGCAGGAGTGGCTACCCTCTGATTGCTAACAACATGTACAACGCCGTTAACTTGCATGTTCGCTACATTGCCTATGCTCTAGCCACTGTGGCTGCGCGAATATTCAAGTGTGTTTTGAGCATAAACGACATGTCCTAGACACAAACCATCTTCAAATGTTCGAAAATCCTGACAGCAAAATAGTTGTCAGCAATTAGGCGGTAACCACCCCTGCTATTTTCATAAGGGTGGAAAGTATTAAGCAGCATTTGCTGCTGGTTCGAAGATCCCAATAACATTAAGCATTGCTGAAAATATTGTTTTTTATGTCAGTTATCTTCCCATATTTTGGAGGAATACTATTTTTCATTTTGATATTCAGAGCCTCATTTCTCCCTTAATATTAAGTTAATGCGAAAAATGCAAAACATCATTTCCGCTTATTTTTCCATAAGGAATCGTCTGCCTAAGTTTGTCGGTGTTGATAAAAAACATTGTGTATAATTGTCAGACAAACACCTGATTTAGGTCAACTATGAAGAAATTCCGTATAATTTTTCCAGTGTACCGCTTTAAATCCCTAAAGGTAACCGGTCTTCCAATACGGGTACCCAATATAAGATATCATTAATAATTTTTGAAGTTCCGGATAACACATACTTGGTAGATGAACATTAAAAAAACCGGAACCACTTACAGTAAAAACTAAATCAGGACTTGCTTAAAAAAGTGGTTTTGAATTGGACCAGCACTTCAGAATCACTCACATAAATCTGCCTTCCTATGATGTTACAAACATGCCTCACTCCACACATGTGAAGCACTTACTAACTTCTGCTTACTGTCAGACGACCTTGCTAGACACATCTCATTTATAAGAATAAAATTGCACGTTACGTAAGAACTAGAAAAAATATATACACGGCTTAATGATAGTATAATAATTGCTCGGAATGCTTTAACTTATTAATTTATTGTAATTTTGCTAAGTATGTCGCGAAGCGTTCCTCCCCAACGAGCCTGTCATTACATTAGTTACATGAGTACAATTTCCTGCATTAATTGAACTCGTCGGTACAATTTGCTTGCTCTAGGATACACCAATCTCGGAACGTAGAATAATGTATTGTTTTTTGCAATGATACTTCGCATTGAGGATAACTTTGACCTTTAGTAATAAACGCAGCTCATGCACGTAGCCGTGTATATTAATTCCTGATCATTTGATTGGCTAGTCCACAGATTCTGTATGGTAATGACATAACACGCATTTCATGTGTCTGTCGCCGTTTGATTTTATTTTGAACATCGCTTTATGTTTCTAATAATTTAGTCAGTTGAAGATGTTCCAATGTTCTTTACTTTACGATATACATAAATGCTCCATTATTATAAAACTATTGCAGCTAAACGCTTTGTATTTGACTTTTTTTTAGCTTCAATCACAACTCTGTACTTTCGGTAAATCTCACGGCATGACTTGTGGTATTATGTTATTTCTAAGGGATGTGAATGATTGAAAATTTTAGCTGACTCACCGATTCACTATTAATGCCACTAAATTACAAAAGTGTAAAGAGTGTCAACAGCGAATGCTAAGAAGGTAGCTATAAACAATTTATTTTAAATTAAATTTACGACGCGGATATTTTTACGACGTTAAAACCAACGAAATATTCGCTTTGTGCTGTAACTGTAAAACCAACTATTCCCGTGAAAATTATTCAAATTTACAACATATTATAATATTGGACAATAGAGAAGACACACAACTGTCGATATTACACGGCAGTATTTTACAACAGTGTTGTTATTCGAGGTAAATGCTCTTTCGTGGAAATTTTGTTAGAACTGTGCTGATATACTTCATGGAAACCTTAACTTATGGCATAAATTGCTTGAAGTAATTTGTTTATAACGCCTGGAGAAACGTTTCTGATGGGCAAGTTATATGTCACAGCCAAAATGATGAAATACTGCCTTTGAAAATATCGTTTGACCATACGTCGTAATAGTTGCCCTTTTTTCTCGAACCCGTACATAACATTTGTCAGCCGTATTGTCTGTAAACCTTTCTATTGGATATGCATGTCTGTTCTGTGACTTTGCAACAGTTCCATGAATCAAGACAAATAATTGCCGATGTGATCAAACAAATGCACACTTAACAATTTAAGGGGGCAGTAAAATGTGAGTAAATCGTCAAGTATTGTACTCTGGTTTAGAGAGGAAGCCGATGCATAACTCAGAACAAAAATGTTTTTATTGCTAGAATAGGGGAATCAGTAACAAATCGAAAATTAATTGCAAATGAAATGTTTACCAGAAAGTAAATGTATGGGGAATTTAGATTGTGTGTAGGTTAGGGAGCATCCATATTATTCAATAAACGTCATTATTCTAACAATGTTTAATACAGAA
>PNEQ01114311.1:12409-26253 GCA_003012365.1 Medauroidea extradentata
GAGGGACAAGTTCAGCGGAGACGTACGTGAAGTGAATTTTATGTGTTAAGGATTGACATAGTGTATTCCCCAACACTCCTGTATTGAGGATGAATGTTTATTGTTCGCTTTATTTACACGATAAAGGTAGTGCAGTTTCTATTTTAGCTTTAATTTTCGTGGTGCTTTTATATAACAGGTCTGTAAAATACATTCAAAAATCTCTAGTAAAGAACAAGGAAAGGAAGGTTACGGTGTTATAGAAAACGTTAAGAAGTTAGTTTATAATTTTTATCAGGGCTAACTTTAAAACGATTTTCTCAAGAGTACTGCTTACGAACCGTTGTGGCCACGTGCGATAAGACATTATCCGAACAAAATTCCAAGGCTTTGGAACTCCGTCACTGGACCGCGGTGGTGTAGCAGTCAGACAAGAGAAACTCGACTTCGGCGGCAAATTCGGCTGAGTTAAAACGATAATTTGTATCGATATTACAGTTTGATAACAACCCACGATAAAACATTATGAAATATAAAGGAAATGTTGGTGCAACTTTGAAACCCGAGATAGCTGTAAAGATTCCACAATAATCGTTACAAAAGTTGTACAAATATTATACATAGCAAATTTACATTACGAACTACTTGCTCAGTAAAGATAAGATAAAAACTAATTACAATTTTTCATCTTCCAGCATTCTTGCAGAAAGGTGGGAAGAAAGCTATGCAGACCCACATCAAAACAGTATGCACGGCGAGGGTAGGAGAAGTCAGATGTTATATACCGGCAGCTAAGAACCAACTTCTTGAACTCCAAACACATGAAAACTCCAATAACAATACTCATGCAGGGCGTCTCGCAAGGGAAATACACGATGTTTAAGAAGAGCTAGAACAATCCTGGAGGAAATCAGTGAAACCACATTGAAACATTATACATGACGTCAGTTTTATGACTGTTGACTTGTATTTGTGAACGTACAGAAACGAAAAATATGTCTGCTGGAGGAGGGGGTTAGATATAAGAGTTAAAATTTAATACCCTCTTTAGTGAATCAAAAAATATTTTTGTGCCGACTTAGGTTGTAATAATACAATGGGGGTAGTACCTAGAAAACCAATTTAATATTTACACGATTCTTCAGAAATATTTTCGCACCAAATGCAACCACATTAAGTAATAATTCCGTGCGTGTTTTAACTTTCAAGTTATATGCTGCACAAAGGAGCTGCTATACGCACTTACAACTATTTGGAGTCCCATCCATACCCGTTCTTACCACACACAACATGATTTAACGTAACTAAACGTAAGTTCCTCTAGCGTTAAGAATAAACAAACATGTAATAACAAGTCCAATGACGTCACAGGGACATCAACATGTCGGTACCTGTTTTCGCTGAGCTGAAATAAATATTATCTTTATTTACGTTTTTCTCGGGTTACACGGACGCAAATAAAGAAAGTGTGGTAGCGTTATTCATAAAATTGAATGTACTTTTAAATAAAAATTAAATTTAAAGATAGGTAACACCCCCAATTGCACGAAAAGAGGAGCCTTTATGTGGATATTTAACCGGGACTAGGTTACACGACATTTACAAACATGTTACGTTGTAATATAATTAAACTACATTTAGAAATAAGCGATAATAGGGATTATACAAAGTACGCTAAACAGATTGTTAGAAAGAAGAATTTCATATTTTCCTATCAGCCTTTTCATTCACTGGTTTTGGAGGAGCCAAATAGAAAAAACTCGGTATGCTGACATATAACTACTGCAATTAATTTCAATAATTGTTATAAATGCGCTGCATAAATTATTAAGACCTCATGCTGGTTTTTTATCGTAATTCCTCAAATCTTACAATAGTTAGGAGGAAAGTACTGTTACTAAATTTAACATGTTCAGTGGCGTATATAATATTGTTCTTGGATACGCCGACGTGAAAGAAAATCATGAATTCAGTTCATTTCTGTATATTTGTAATGTTACCTGACCTTTCTTTGTTTCCTCTTCATCCTCAGTATCGCTAAGTTGGTGCACGTGGTAATGCGCCTCCATAGTGCAGCTGCTTTCTTATGATGCCGTACTCTTCTGTTCAGACTCCTCTTAACAGCATCTATCAGCCTTGAGCTTTACTCTTTCATGTGTTTGATATACGAGGACTTAGGCCCGGTGTTTGAGCAGCGCTTAAATGACAGTGGCCCAGCTTAAGAGTGAAAAGCTTTGTATCTTTCTTTTGTAATGTCGTTCTTGATGCTCGACATTTAAATGTCGGCAATTAATTCGATTGTTAAAGTGAACGTTTTGAAATAGTTCACTGAAGGGCGATGTGTTATAAAAATAAAACTACCACAGAATAGTGAAATATAAAATCTGTAAACGTATCTGATTGTGACAGCTTTATTAATTGGTGTCTTCAGTGCTCTCGTTTTCGTCGGAATTTTTTTTGTGACAACGTTTCAGTAATTAGAAAGGGTGGAGACAACAAAATCTCAGTGTCAGTAAATTTAGTAATTTCTTAGATATTTATTGTCATCGACTATGTAAGGATTGAACTATCCCAATTAAATACACTTGTTGCTTTATCAGTTAAAATACTCTATTAATTATTTTACAAGAGAAAATTCTGGGCACAAAATTTCAGATTGCTCACATGCACGACTTCTCAATTGTTGTTTATTGTAGGATTCGAAAATGACGTGACAAGAAAGTTTTCTTTTGCGGATACATTATCACACTTTTGACACCCATGCATGTGACGTGCCATGAGCTTGGATTGAATTAGTTTTGAAGGCACGGAATTATATTCCAGAGTAATGGGATACCTGTCTTTAATCAGCATTCTGAGAATAGCCAATACTTATTTATAACTTGAACCGCTAAGATGATGTCAAATATAATTAAGATGTTTAGTTACGGGGATTGTGTTCAGTGTTTGTATTGTTCAAAAGCGACTAAATGAACACGTATAAAATGTAACAGTTTAGCCAACATACGTGCTTGTCAACATTGCTCGGTACAGAGAAGTCAGTTTCCAGTAACTGTAATGCATCGTGCACAGGGCTATGACCTTGAAAGCGAGACGACTGACTCTCAAGCGTCTGTTGTCCCAGAGCGGAGGCCATGGCCATTGGTGGACTGTCATAAGGTTGAAACACGTTCCAGTTGTGTGGTTTCCATCAGCCCAGTTTGGACAACACATTAATTTTTTAGTGAATATTTATCAGAGAGCTGTAATGGCGGAAGTGTGTCTGGCGGTAGACGAGCCGTGAGAGAACCAGCGTTCGTCACGTGACAGCCGTGGTCCAGAGCAGCTAAAGGCCCGCTGGAGCGTGAACATCCCTGAATAAACCCGTCAATATAATAAACGGCAGACAGTTCACCAGCTCTTAGCAATATTCGCACCCGCCAGCTGCCGAATGTCGCATCCTTGATACGATATTTACAGCAGCAAAATAAGCTGCATCATTACTGACATGCGTGCGAAACGTGAAGGCGCGAACATACGAATATAGTAATTTAAGGCATTAAAACAAACATTACATATTAGTTCCGTGCTACGGTTTTCGTTGTAACATTTATATCGTCTTTTCACTCACGTATAATATAAGTTATGCACAATATTAATGTATTCTAACTTATGAATCATTGTAACATCATCTCGCTCACTAGAGGATGACAAACAGCTACTCGGGTTTAAGTTAGTAATTTTGCGCCAAGCTTTAAGGGGGAAGGACAGCTATCAACTCATATTGATATTTTTTAGGAATAAAGTTTATTTTAGTTGCAGGCACCCCATCCCCTTTCATTTATATTTATTTATTCCTTGGCTCTAATATTTTCATTTACGTCTTCATCGTTTCTGTTCCCAGCCGAGGGCCGATAATCATGCGAAAATGTTAATGCAACTGATTTTTACACTGAATACTTTATGATTAAAATTGTCATGCATGAAGAAATTTTTTCGCAAGCTGTTCTTTTTAAATATCTCAGATTAGAAATACACAAAATTGTTAGTTAAAAACTCACTAAGTTCTAAACTGTAATATGTTTCGCGTCTCTTACAAGCAAGCCGTTTGCCCGGTCCGTAAGCCACTTTTGGAGCAAAGAGTAAGACTCTGTGGTTTATTTAAAGTTAGTATTGTTCGATGTCTGTATTGGTCTAGTTTGAAGAAACATCCATAGTAGAATATGAAATAATAACTTTGGACAGTTTCACATGCCGTAACAGAACTAGCAAACCATTACTGGGAAATCTCAGAAATTCTGTCAGTACATATTTTATGGAATAACGAAGATAGATTTCCAGAAGAGAAACTGAAACAAGAATTATAATGATAAATACAAACTTTAAAAATGGCGACCCTAAACTTCCTAAGTTCACTGCAAGAAGACGAAAAAGTAATGCAATGAAACGGAACAATGAGTAAAGTATCGTAATTGTTGATGAAGCTACTGGTAATTCACGAAATGATGAAGGGCACTGTGATTCTTGCTGTGAATATGTGCTGTGACAACCGGTTAGTGGTCGATAATATTCCGTTCATGCCTTCCTGTGGGCTTCCCGGGCTATCATGATCCCCACACATGTCACCCTACTGAATATTAGTGTGCCTGGATGGTAAGTGACCTAGTACTGTAATAGTCAACGGCGACAATCCTTTCTGACTGTACAACCTAGTGGAACGTGCAGCAACTTCATTCTGCGCGACAGTATTCGTCATCTCTACGGTCCTGTTATACGTTTATATTCGATACGTACAGCCTACGTTGTTACTTTAGCTGTTCACTTTAAAGTGAATACTTTTGAAGCATTTAATGTGTTACATTCGCCATAGTAAAAATGAAAGGGAATGGGGTGTCTTTACAAAAGCGCTCTTCAAAATGATCATTTTACCTTGAAAAGTGTATAGAAGTGTTGACTTGCTTCCGCCAGTCAACATTAATGAAAGGTCCCTTGCTCAGTATAATTGATTGAAAAAAAGTTCTGTCTCAGTCTAGTTCAGTGGGTATAATAAAGGTGTCAAATAATGTAGTCAATATGTATATAACAAATCACTTGATAATGGTCCTCGCTCACCACGGAATAGAATAAACCTTCTCAATGATCTGCGACTGAGCCCAGGCACATAATTCCACGCCCACGATCTAAGTAAATCGTCTTGCTAATGCTCGCAAATCTTGTCTCGGGATATGTACTCCGCCACCCGACACTTCTGCGAGACGAAACGCGTCCGTCTGCCTTGAGCCCTGAGTGAGATATTTCTGCCTCTCTAAAAACTGCGTCCCCCAAGCCTGCTTCATTGACCTCCAGCTCCCTTAGATCAATCAGAAACGGTTACGTTCAAACCTTGTTTACAGACGACTCAGTACTAGGGCTTTACGAACGTATCAAGTGTCAAATTTATTAATTAAAACAACTAATTTACATGTTTGTTCATACCCTTCTGTTCTAGAACATAAATTGTCTTATAAGTCAAATTGTATTTAATTTATATTTTCATTTCAACTGCCCCGTGGCAAATCGTTGGTAAAGTCCTATCTCCTCTGTCCAACACTCCCGCCCAGTGAGGGGCGTGCGAAGAACTCTACCCTCTCACCCCCCCCCCCCCCTAACACACATGTTAAGTTAAACTCCATAGTCAATTTCCATGAAATTTACTTTAAGAGGGCGTGGTACATAATTCAACGCTAAAAGCTTTAATCTATAACTGTAGATTTCTTGAAGTCAATTTGCGAAAAGTAAACAATAGCAATCCTAGACAATAGTTTTAGCAAACATTTCAAACAAAATTGTTTCTAGTGTAACGAACATCTGAGGCACGATCTCTGACGCCGGAATCTCGTGCATTTAACTGCGACGCAAGAGATCACGCGTAACGAATTAGTAATTCTGGATAAATATATGCTCATAAAGTGTGCAAATATCATTATCTAGGATTGTCATTGAGTATTTTATCCACATTGGCTTCGGAAAATGCAATTTATGTTTTCAGCGTTTATTTATCTACCACGCACTCTTAAGATGCATATTAATATGGTAATATTGCACAACTTTTAAATATACATTGCAAAATATTAATTGTTAAAATCCTTATAACTACTCTAATTAATTAAAAAAAGATATAGGTTTAGTTAATTTTTAAACATTTATCTAACTAGTACGTGATTAACTGCGACCAAAATACATAACTGTATTGAAGACATGGAAAGTTGTTTTCTGCCACTTGGACGTCAGGATAATCCAACATTTGAAAGTGTATTATTGGGTAATGTAACCATAGTAGTAAAAATTTTCTTTTGTTTTGACTGTATAGGATGCATAGTTTTCGTGCAAAACGTGTGTACATGACCGTTTTTTTGTCCCGCCCCGCCGCTCATGCCGTACCTTAAATAGCTCACATAGCTGTAACCAACAAAATCTTCCTAGCTGAATTTGTGTGTGTTTTAAAAGAAATGGTAGTGGGCAATTGAAATAAATACCTCGTCTGTACATTACTAGAAGTTAGACATTTAAACATTTATTGTAACTTTGGCACTACTGTAAAGTGCAACGGAGTCGATGTGGTTTTCAGTCGCTGTCCGATATAGGCAATATCAATACTGATACTTACTGCCTTTAGAAAGAAAAATAACATTATTGTATGCGTAAAATATTAAAAACATAATTGTCAAAGAAAATTCATATTGCCTTAATTTTGAATGTTTAGAACATCTCATGTACGCTGTGTTGCCTACGCGTTAGGCTCTGTATCACCACGCCTAAACTTCCCGTGCATTTTGCACGAAAACTATGCATCCTAAACAGTCGCTACAACAGGACATTTTTATCACTGAGGTTACATTGTCTACTAATTCACTTTTAAATGTAAGATTATCCTGACATTAAAAAGTTGTCAGCAGCTTAAGGGTGGCCACCCCTTTTATTTTTGTAAGCGTGTTGTTTTGTGTTTACTGTTTGTTTGTCGGCGTTATTAACATGAAGTAATATCCTGAGTTTTTCAGTTTACGTCGATCAGTACTCCCTTAATATTTCGGTTACGTACAAATTGTATTTTATATTTTACTAAGAATCACCTATTGGTGTTTTTTTTGTGACTATCCTGTACATATACGCAGTTCTAAGTAAACCCTTCTTAGTGCTATCGTACACCACCCTCAAAAAGTTACGTTTCTTTGTCAAGCAGTTCGGAATGTGCGTTGCTATGTCCGTTAGTAATTATTTCCTTATACATATTAACAACCAACGTGTTTTGTTATCTGTTAATATTGCTCACAATAGTTACAGTCCAGTTCAGTAAGTGTTGACTTGTCTGAAAATTTGTAATTTTATCATTCAAGACACTGTTGCCATTTACCAGCAAAATTATACACTTTCACATTTACGGAGTGTTATTGAACAACACCGACACACTCAGGCAGGTGGATTGCATATAACTAGGGATTTTCGAACATTTGAATATGGTTTATTTAGTATGGAGACCTGTGTAAAAAAAAAAAGCTTCTCTTGTTGCAAATATCTAGGACACGGTCGTATAAGTACAGGCCTGGACACTCGCCTATCTACCAATGTATTTTGCTTGACCCCCTTGTTGTTTGGCTGTAGTTCGTCAAGTTACCGAGAATGTTGTGCGTGCTACTATCAGGGCGGTCCGGCTCAAACTCCGCCCACTTCCCTCCCACTTTTATCAAAACGTATTTTTTTTATCAATTTATGAAATGCTTCCTTTGCTTACAATTCTAAATTATGGCTTCAGCAATCTTTACTTACGTTAAAATGTAAACACTGGAAAAAAGTGGGCGGAGTTTGAGCCGGACTGTCCTGATAGTAGCGCCAAACACGCACAACATTCTCGGTAACTTGGTGAACTGCAGCCAAACAACAAGGAGGTCAAGCAAAATACATTGTTAGATAGGCGAGTGTACTTCTACGACCGTGATCTTGGATACACTTGAAGATTGGTGCAGACGTACAGAGCCTATAGTATAGGCAATGCTGCGAACACGCATGTGACGTTCTCAGTGCACAGGTGATGGTGGACATTCACTGTAACCAACATGCACAATACTGTTAAAGTCGCAGGCCAGTTTGTTCCTAGCATTCTGCGTACATATCGTTGCATATGGTTGGTCCCAGACAGTTCAAACATGTCTAAATGGTTTAGTGTTCGTCATGCTGACAATAACTCAAACACGAATAACTCCGTACCTCTTTGGCTCTGAATGTTATGAGTCGTCCGAATCTCTTTCTGACAGTATTCTCACAAGAAACCCTTTGTGTTCGTTGCTGATTCTGAACGTGTAAAATAACTTTAACGATTGTTGATGTCGCTATTTGTAAAAATGCAGTACTTATGTACAGTGTAGTTATATTCATCGTTATCACGCGATTCTTTTCTTTGGCCTACATTGTAAAAAAAATTGCGTAATTTTACACAGAATGTATGTGGCAGCACAAATTGACACGTAATATCCGACTGATAACTTTACCGTACAAAGTAATAAGAAAACACGAACAAAACTTAAAAATAACCCTACGTTATTGTTGAAACGTTACAACTACTGTTGCGTGTAAAGCCAACGTACATGTAAGAACATTGAGTTATTGTAATTTCACTGTATTGTGCAAGTTTATTAATGTAAACCTAGCCTAGGTTGTAAAAAGAGCGACGTAGTATTTGTACTTTTACACAGAATGCTTGTGGCATCCGAGTGATAATTTTACGCGATAGGAATGATAAGAATACAATAAAAGAATTTAAAAATTACCTCACTTTAATTGCGAAATTTTGCGCACATTGTCCCGTATGTTGAGACAACGTAGACGTCAAAACACACCTACAGAGTGCTTGTTATTTCACAATATTGTGTAAGTTTATTTATGTAGACGTCGAGTGTCAAAAAAAGGGACATAATATTTGTAATTTTACACAGAATGTATGTGGCAGCCCAAATTGCTACTTAGTGAGAGCGTAAAATTACTTAAATATATCTTAGGCAATTTTGCACCATGGAAATGATAAATAAACAAGGTTACAGATTCAAACTAACCATACATTGGTTATGCAATTATACGATTATGTGTTTGTATTTTCAGCAACTGTAGATGCCAAAATACACACACACAGAGCTTGTCGTTTCAGTACGTTGTGTAGGTTTATTTATTTTGACGTGTATTATAAAAAAAACAGCGATATTAGAATTGTAATGCTACACGGAATGTATTGCTAGGAGAAAATACCACAGCGAATGCGTAAATTTACACAGCATTGGGGCTAGAAAAAATGCGTGCATAATGATGATTTTAATCTACACTGGATACAATTGTGTAATTTAACACAAAATGTGAAGTTTCAGTTCAATTTTGCGCTTACAATGTCGTTGTAATTTTATACCTGACGTGTTATTGGAAAAATATCCTGGGAGTTGTGATAAATAATCAATTCACTGTAGTAAATTTTTGTAAATCACGTGCATTGCGAACATCAAAATAAATTATTTTTCACAGTGTCTAAAAATAATCCAGGGATCATCTGGATCATTTACTTATTTCATATTTGGATCCTTGTGATGTATTTGAAGATTATGAAAATTCCAATGATATGAGTGGGATCGAACCCACGACCCTCTGATTGCCTGTCAGACGTCCTGACCACGAGATCTTCGTAGCAGTAAGTGTTCTCAATTTTAAATAAATGTTTTTTCTTAAGTGCAGAACTTGTGTAATTCGTGCGATGCATAAAATTATAAAAAATTCTTCACAAGTTCGTTTCATATTTTTAAAGGTATTTTTGTAGTAACGTAATTTCCAGCGCGTTTTTTTAAATTAAAATAGTTTTACTTTTTAATTTTTATGAGTTTCAAAATGTAGGCTACGACATGTTAATTCAATGTAAATTAACTGATTTTAGTTGAGACATTTTTAACATAGTCTCAAGCACATGCATCCACTACACGAACTATTTCCACAACAATCAACACACGCGCTTGGCTTCCAAGTTAATTTTACCAACGTCTGTAATTTTTATAGATGCCGCAAAGATTTTTTTTTTTTAGTTTTATGTACATGATTAGTAAATTGAACAGTACACTTGTATTATTTCGCAATAAAACTTACAACAAATGTCAATAGACTTCACAATATATTATCGATAATTTTATTTGAAGAACGAGGTACAAAAATAAAACGTTTACTAAGTGTTTGTGACTTTCTGTTAGCTATATGCGTTTCTCAACATTTAGGCCTTGGAGTTAGCATTAATTATACTGACCTGCAAAGTTCTCTTGGAATTCGTTATTTAAATGTTTGAGTATATTTCCCCAATAAAAATTTTGCATTTGATTTAAGTTATTTTACATTATCGAAGTGAGATATTTGCTGTAGTTGGTATGATATTTATGAATTTAAAAAATACAGTTAACATGGTATTTACAACAAAATTTCTCGCGGCCATCAATCCGTCTTATAAATATAGGATTATCAGAATATTCCTACGAAACGATTTTCCTAGGAGCAATACATTTTTTAAATCAGGGGAAGCAAGTATTAACTGAAGTGTAAATGGCAGGGTTACAATACATTGTTAACCTAAGGAATATAATGAGAACCAGAAAACTTGGTGTATTTAAGGGGCATCAGTACCTGCCCTTAAAATGCGTTGCAGCAAGTTACAACTATTCCCTTTTGATGAAACTATTTAACGTACTTTATATCTGTGTATCTACGGAAAAAATGTACACTTCAAACTATGTCGCAATAGTTTTAAAAGTTCAGCACGTTTATTTGGAAATGTTATTTTGTGGCCCTTCAAAACGGCTAGAAATAGCTTTTCCAGAGTGCCGTATCTGGAAAATTAACAATGGAATTTGAAAAACACTACTATAGGAACAAGTGTTAGACTTTGAACTACGCTGCTTATAAATAAAATAATGTGGGCACTGCTTAAAGTCCCATAGTAAAAAAGGATAAAAGTAAAACACTGCACGCCATCTGAGGGACTTGCGCGGAGAGGCGATAATACATTTAATACGTAGGTTAGTTTCACTCTTACCGCTTCTTCCTTGTACACACAAACGCTGCCTATCTAGTGGGGCCCCTTAAGGGTGTTCAAGTGCGATAAAGTCATAATTTTATATTTGTATGTAATGTCTGTTTTGTAGACGATACTTGTGAGTGTAGTTTCCTCTTACGAAACAATTTTAGCTGGCGTAGTTTTCTAATAACAGTGCGTCAAAGTCAAAATTTGCATGTTCTGCTGCCATACAAATAGTGAATACCAATTAAATTACGTACGTGAAATAAGTCATTATGAAATAATATACTGTGGGCTACGTAATAAAACATTTCAAAAATCCCGCGAACTATTTGTGAATTTAAAAAACATTGCTAAATTTGCAACATTTTTTGTACTTAACGATTATTTTTTAAATTCAAAATATTTCGTTGTGGGTTTTTAAATGTTTTATTGCATTGCTCATGGAATGTAAGTTCACAGAGGATTATTTTGTTTAAGTAGGTCAGTTGGTTTTCACTATTTGCATGACAGCGTAACAAGCAAATTTTGACTGTGACACCCCGTTATGAAAAAAACTATTAGAGCTAAAATGGTTTCGTAAGAGTAAAATGTACTCACAAGTATCGTCTACAAAAGAAACAATATTTCATAAAAATATAAAACTATGATTATATCCCACTTGAGCACCCTTAAGGGGAAAATGTAAACTCATGTATCTACTGTAATGAAAGATTTTTGCCCATTTATGTGGTGCTGCTTATGTATTACTGTATTAGTGCAAGAGTCGCGTAGAATACTCCGAGAAATTGCTAATGTCACAAATGTAGCAGGCTGAGTTAGATTTAGGCGCAATGGCGAGTGCCACTTATGTAGCGGTGTTAAAAAGTAATTAAAGTAACAAAAAGTGTGTGAAGATAATTAGGCCTCACTATTCCGGAAAATTACTTGCAAAATTGAACGTGCCAGATTTGATCCCCTAAAAAGTACAAAATATTTTTAACTGTGCATTTATTTGTAATGTTAGTTTCTACCATCTCTGATACAAATACAAGATATTTGAATTAAATAATTGTTTATATCAATAAACAAATGTCTTCAGATATAAACCAAACCTTAGAAAGGTAGATAGCTCTGTCCCGAAAAAGTAACATTGAGTACAGAGTAACTTTACATGAGTATGACACACATTTTGTCTAAAAATAAGACAATAACACGGTGTGTGTGCGCGCGGGGGTTGGGGTTGCGTGGGTGCGCACGTGTGTGCAAAAAAGTAGATACGACTTATCCTTACCCCTAAATAATGAGAACAGAGAGACCTGAGTATCTTTTTACTAGTATGAAGACAGTTTCAAGTAGCGTTTTACAGAAATATAAGAAAGGTAATGACCATTAGGGTGCCCAAAATGATTTCCTTGATTACAAAAATTAATAATATCCGCTAGAAGTATGTTAAATTTTTGTAGAACTGGTGTAAAAGAATTTAGAAACTTCCAAGTACTTTTCTAACTGAAAAACAGATCAGTAAACCTCCACATGAGCACCCTTGGTAGCATGTAGCACACCTAGTCGATATTCAATTTCCGCTCATACATTAGTCAGCCTCACTGGAGGGATCAATGCAATGACTCTTGTTATCCGTTGTCACAGGGTTGCAAGATCTGGTAAACCTCGTCCTTGACATAACCCCATTAATGAAGTCCTTGCCTATCTTAATACGACCTTTCGTGGACGATGGATCGGTCGTGATGGCCCAACAGTTTGGCCTTAACACTCCCCTGAATTGTACAGTTTTAAAAAAGCATAGCTTCGGAACTATTTTACTGATTGGGTTGATTCTTGCACAGAAATGTACAGGAAGAATCGAAGTTTTGCTCATATTAAAATTTTTTTGTGTGTGTGACCCATTTGTAGGTTTACAAATATTCAGACGATATTCAACCTCCAGCCGTGTATTCTGGCACATTGTTGGCGTAACGGTGTCGAAAACTGCTGTGATTGGCTGACCCAAATGCTCCAAATCTCGAATATTTTCAGCATAGACAATGTTTTTGACATAGCTCCAAAAGAAGAAATAGAGTGGTGTAAGATCGGGGCTTTTAGGTGGGCAAGAAACAGGTCAGCAATTGCAAAATATATTGGCCGATCTTCCGGTTTAATTTCATGCCTGTAATTTCAAACGTTTGTGAAGTTGTGAATTTCTTCTTATAAACGTTACCAGTTTTACAGAAAGTTTTTACCCGGTGACAAATAGTCCTTCGTTCCTAGACGTTCCAAATACTGCTGCCTAAATTGACGAAGTTGCACTGCAGACTTGATCACAAACCACAGCACAAACGGTGCTGTCTGCTGCATGGTTATCATCTCACTGATGGTCGTCAGATGGCGTATTCGGCTGTCTCTCACCAAGCAAGTTCACTTTGTGACAGTCAGAAACCACATAAAATAAACTTTCATTCTTTCCTGTGCTTTGGTTGGTAGCAGAATTAGTTCAATTGAGTAAACTGTCTCGACGCTTTACAACTTTAAAACTGTACCATGGTTTTGTAGATGTACCGATCGAGTTGGTGCAGGTAACATAGGTGAAAACACTTTTTTAAACTTCTCAAGGGACCTGAAAAAATTGCTGTAAAATGTAGGAAAGTGTAAAAAGCCGAGAATTGGACCACAAAAAGTAGGTGCAAAACTAAGGAAAAGTGTAAAAAGTAGAAAATGGGACCACACAAAGTAGGTGCAAAACTAGGGAAAGTGTAAAAAGTAGAAAATGGGACCACACAAAGTATGTGCAAATCTAGGGAAAGTGTAAAAAGTAGAAAATGGGACCACACAAAGTAGGTGTAAA